>JAKCPI010013895.1:0-27399 GCA_023213315.1 Euborellia annulipes
TTCTATCATTTTTCAGGAGACCTGTTTATAGTTCGTGTTGTTATATTAAATGTGTAGATACGCAAAACCAAAAAACCTAAATAATACGAAAAAACATGGAAATACAGATCCGTCACTTTGTGATAATGTAAAGAACGCCAGGACACGCCCATACCCGTTATATCTCAATTTTTAATTTTTTTGAGATACGTCCCTACGTGATGCAAGCGACGATAAATCAAAATCGAAATGCTAATTTGTAAATATCACTAAATCTATAAGTTTTAATGAAAAAATGGTTATTATAAAACCTCAAGAGAATTAAATTTGCTATGAAATGAGCCAAGATTCATTTTTCTACGATACTCTGTTTTCGTTTTATGAAGTAAAAACTGCGAATTTTTAGATAAAATCGCACTTTTTCAAAATTTTAACCCCGATGAGGCAAGGGTTAACGTTACCCAATTTAGCTAAAACTTTGTCATTATCATTTTATAGCCAAAAGACAACTTTTAGGATGTTCGGCCGAAAGAAATTAAAAAATTTTGTTTTTTGCGGCCACCCTAATGTATATATTAGGGTGGCCCTTATTTTGAAAAAAGTGGAATTTTATCAACCTCCACCCGGAAATTTGTTTAGAATGTCAAAAAATGAGCCTTGAATTTTTTCAGATATTTTCAAGCAAAATAACCCGAGCCGGTAAGCAGTTGAAATTTACCACAGGTTTTAAATGGCCTTTTCTGACAATAATAGACTTTTGAACTTTACAAAAAGATGAAAAGATGAATTTTCGACATCAAATTCGAGCTCATCGACCCCAAAAACGTAATCATAATTTTACAAAGAAATTTCTAAAAGTTACTTTCGAAAGTCTATTATTGTCAGTGAAGCCCATTTAGTTAAATTTCACCTTCTTACAGATACGGGCTATTTTGATGAAAAAATCTGAAAAAATCAGGGCTAATTTTTTGACATTCTAAACCAATTTCTGAGTGGAGGTCGATAAAATTCCACCTTTTTCAAAATAATGGCCACCCTAATTTTGATAAAATTGGAAAAAACTAAAAAAGTGCATAATAAAGTACTAGTACTGGAAGTTTCCCAAAGACAAGATCAAACGTAGGCCTAATTTGTTTTGTACCACGGAAATAGTAGCCTATATATATTTATTATATATAAAAATTACTCTGAAATGATAGTAATGGTGTAATATAATGATATTTATAGTGTAATGTATTAATAATAATGTAAATAATGTAAGAAGAAATATTAATTAAGAATGTATTTTATTTTGGTCGGCTCTTAAAAGAACAAGAAGTTCTCAGAGCCAAATAAAATTTTTTATCTATGTATATTACCCGAATTTTCTCAAAAAAGATCTAGCATAATTTCATACATGAAATATAATTTGAAAAATATCGTTAGAGCCGTTTTCGAAAACTGATGCGCTTACAAATACACAAACAAACGTACATTGCTCGTTTAATAGTTATTAAAATCGTTTAATAATTTCTCCAATCATCCAATATATAGGAATAAAATATTTATTTTTCTATTTGGGAAATCAAAGTTAAAAATAAACAATAGACTAATTAACTCACAAAGAAAATGTTAGTTTAATAAAAAAAAAAAAAAAAAAATTGGATTGTTTAAACCAGCCCAACACTCGGCACAGTTTTACTTTTTTGTGGACCAAATATTTAAAAAAAAACTAACAAAAATTAAAATATGGATTTTAGATAAATAATTGAACATACTGTTAAAGTGTAAGTAAAAATATTTGAGTTGAAAAATTTTATTAAAGATTTAAAATTTTTTTATTGAGGTGCAATCATGCATGAAATAAATAAAAAGATGGAATAAAAATTACTAGGAAATCGAAACGACTGAACTTATTTGGTATGTACCACTGGTGAGAGGAATACATATCCCAGAAAAAAGTTATCGCTTCAAACAAATAATTGAGACATTCAATCACAAAGAAAGTTGACGTTCGAATGAGATATTATAAAAAATCTCGGCTTTCCAGTAAATACCTTAAGCGAAAATCGATAAAAATTCATTTATGTAATATAGGCCGCAAATTAATAGTCATTGATCTCTCTTCTGAGCCATTAAAACATTTAATATCACTTTTGTTACAATTAAAATAGTTGTAGCTTTTATAGTTATTTGCTCGTTTTATATCGTAAGGTATTAGTACGCTGTTTATTTTTAAGGATTTTTTCTTCCCTACGAAAAATGACACCTTTTCGAAATAGGCTATAAATAAAAATAACCGTATACACTATTATATATAAGTATTTTTCAATATAAGAAGTATATTGGTTATCTCTATTAAAAGATCAAATTCGGTAGTGAAACGATATTATTTTAAAAAAATCTGGTGTCGCTTATGTCGAGATATAATATATTTAGTTTCCTATCTCACCTCAGTTCTAAACTTGGCGATTCAGAAAGAAAAGTAAAAAAGTCAATTGATTCAAAATTTCCATACGCATACGTTGTTTGCATATATATAAATACGAGTGATTAGACTTAGATGAACAGGTATGGACCTGTTAGTGTGCCTATGGCTATTTAGGATTCAGAATATTCCATTCGAGAATCCAAAAGAATAGAAAAATCACTTAACAAATAACAAGAATAAACTTTAAATAAAAAAAAAAAATTTTTAATATTCTTTGACTTCGTGGAAATAATTGAGAGAGAGAGATTAATAATTGAAGTCAATGTGATCAACAACACAAAATATTAATTCAGAGCAGAGGTACTGTGCATATTAACATTTTAATATAATAGAATACGAAAGAATATGTAAAGAGTAAAATAAAATTTGCAGAATACTAGAGAAGTCGTAGAGAAAAGATTAAACGAAGCATGCAATCAACACTTATTTTATGAAATTCTTCAAATTTAATATTAATAATAAATATGTAGACATTAAAGAGTAAATTGAATGAAGAATTATTAATTTTGAATTGAAATACCGAAGTGAAAACGATGAGAAATGAGGAGAGAGAGGACCTGGTGGCCGGCGTCCACGATGGCTGCCAAGCAAATGAGAACGCTTCGGTTTTCTTACGGAGAGCATCGTGGATTAACACTAGACAAGGCCTACCCCACTACTGACCTCTCCAGGTCCCTAGTCTTCTCTATTAAGCAGCCGAATCCTGGCGCCAAGACATCTGATTGGCTAATTAGTCCCCACTCCCACTCATTCCCCCTCTATGCACTCTTTCCCACTTGAGACAAAGAGTACAGAGAGGGGGAATGAGTGGGAGGAGGGAGGAGGGGGCGGGGGGAATGAGAAGAGATTGATCAATATAAAAGGTCTATTTAATAAAATAGAATAAATAGAATATCTGGTGTGATTAACTCACAGCACACAACTTTTTTTTTAAATGTTGATTGCTTCAAATGTTATTTTTCAAAATGTTAATCTCATTTTTGGATATTTTATACACAATAGAGAATCCTAAATAAATACAAATATAAAAAGTTCCAAAGGGAAACCTCTTTTGAATCGAAATTTACATTCAAATTCCCATAGGGATTTTGGCTCTATGGAAAAGCCGGAAAATGAATTTGAAAAATCTGAAATACTATATAAGTAAAGTGTACTTCGAACCAAAATTTCGAATTTTTGATATGACCGTAAGAAGACAATAATTCTATAATAAACTAAACAATGAGGTCTTGAATTTTTAAGCAGAGAATAATAAATCTTATTCATCTAAGGTTTTCACAATTACAGTAGATTTTAACGCGTTCACTAAATTAAACGTTTAACAACTCCAGTATGGAGAAAAACTATTAAAATGTCCAGATGAATTAGTAGGACAAAATTTCAACGAAGAATAAAATTAAATTTTTTTTTAAAGTGATTTTTCACTTTATCTGAATTTTTTTTTTCAAATGCTTGTTCCAATTTAAATTAAAATGTTTCAACTAATCTCTTATCTCGCCTTTGGCCAGGGTAATCCATTTCAACCAACCAAACAGTCGTCGGAGAAGTTGGCTCAATGAGTTCCTCGCTCCTTTGTCAGGATAGTATTATCTTCCAAATGGGATTCCTCTCTTTGATAACGTCACTTATTTCTCTCCTATACAATGATTCAAATACAATTTTTTTTTTTTTTTTTGAATTAAAAAAAATTACAATTTTATTATTTGAAATTTAAAGATAAATATTCAAGAAAATAGAGATGGACTAATTGAGTAAATAAAAAATGAATGTAGAAGGTAAAGAAGCCAACATAAGTAAATCCAATTAGCTTGTTAACGTTCTAGAAAATCGTGTTGTTTTGTTTTTAATAATTTATAAGAATATTAGAAAAAAAACAATCAACCCCTAACTCAAAGAGGACCAAATATTGTTTAATAAAATAATTTTCATCAATAATAAAAGAATTTGATTTTCGGTTTAACTGTGGTTTATTTGTAAAAATTACAACGTTTCGGCCACTCATTCTGTGGCCTTTTTCAGGTACAATTCAGCTGAGATTATAAAGGTTGTTACATATGTGACACAAGGGCCGATCCAGAGATGTTTCTCGGGGGGGGGGGTAATCTGGAGTGATTCGTCGCACAGCACACTATTTTTTCTTAATTTCGGTAATTTAAAGGCGCATTTTGTACTTGTTTGCCAGAATATACATCAAATTTTTAAGTATTAATTTTTAAAATTTTACATTAAAAATAAATTTTTTGCGAAAAAAGGTATTTTTTAAATCTCGGGGGGGGGGGGGGGGTAATTACTCCCTTTACGGGGGGGGGGGAAGGGGGGCCCCTTTGTATCCGCCCTTGATGTGACAATCTCAATTGAATTAGTCGAGAAAAAACAAGATGGCTGCCGCTTCTCGAAATGCACGCCATCTACACATGAGCGATCGCAGCTCCCCTACATACAATCTGACACGCAATTCAAATATTGTATTTTAAAGAAAGACTAGTATACACTCTTTAAACTGTACAAATTTTATTGAGAAAAAAATTCATAAATAAATGTCCAGCACCAAATCTGGTGCTTTACTTCAACACAGGTCAACGGTAAAAAAGAGTTAAAAAATTGAAACTCTTCAGTTTTAATTAAACAAACCATCATCAGTTAGGAATTGTCATGTTTAAATTATTTACCCCCTTGTTGCCATAAATAAAATAATTTTATTAAAATAAAACATTGTGTTATTAATGGAAAATACTTTTTTTACTAGTTCTACAATAAATATCTTGACGAGTTTTTAAATTTAGATATTTATTAGAAAATCTAAATAAAATTTCAAACATATTATTAAAATTTTTTTTAATTATACAAAAACAATTCTTATCTATATTCACCACTTTATATACCTTAACAGAAGTCAATAATACTGGAATTTGTATTCAGATACCGTATCGTAAAAATATATTATATTTCTTACATATAATATATAAATAAATAAATCAAGAATAGAGTGGTCCATTTTTGCGATTCGGGAATTGATCCTGTGAACCGCAAAAAAAAAAGAAGAAAAGTAAAAAAAAAAAATGTTCAGATGAACCGATGACCCTGATGGAGAAACAACAACAACAACCAAATTGTCAAAGCAAACAAACACTAGGACTATTTACTCTATCTAACAACTATTTAAAAAAAAGACCTTTTATTTTAAATATTTTATTGAAATAAAATAATGATAAGTTTTGATAGTTATCATCCAAAAGTTTTAAATCTATTATCAATGCTACTTTACTTAAATAATTTTTAAATTTTATTAATATTTCAAAACACTAATTCGAATTTGAATTATCGCTAAAACAAAAAAAAAAAGATGAATAAGCTAGAAATAGAGCCACAATTCAGATGCGAATCCTGGATTATTATATAAGTTTTTAAATTTCAATGATAATTGTTATTTTGTGGAAGTATAACTATTAAAGAATACTAAAGAAGGTGTCCATCTTAATTTTAATTTTTTTAATCCGTAATTTTTGGACACTAATGTGTGTGAATTTTTATAAAATAAAAGGTCTTTATTTAATACTTTACATCAAAAAGCGAATCTACTTTTCTATTTACCCTACAAAGATGTTTTAAAATAAAGAGGAAGTAGAGGGGAAGCTTTAAGCAATATGGCGGGTGGCTAGTATACAAAATTCCAGAAGAAGCCTTGTGAATTTGCAGTTCAGGTGCCAGGAAGCGCAGGGACAGTCTTAAAATTATCCTACTTGGAAAAGAAAGAATTTCCATTTAGTGCATTCTAATGTTAATTATTTTTAAAAGAATATTTCATTAAGATAGGGGGAAAAGTATGCCAACACGAAAGCTACTAATTTAATTATCATATTATATATTATTTAATTATGTTATACATTACTAGATATAATTATATAAATGCATTTTTTTCATAAACATTATTTATGTTAAAATTAGACTCAAACCTACTTACTTTACTGTATCAGATTTGAAAATATTTTTAGTTATGGTCTATTTACCATATTCGAGCATAATTGCAGCAGTCATATTCATGTCAGGTTCCGCCAATTTATCACTAAAAATCCCTAAATATTACTTCCGATAGCCTCCTTCACGAAGGAAGACTTGAGATCCTTCTGTGGAATAAGGCGGCCTTGACTTTTCAAAGCTTCCTTTGTGAAGGCTTTCCTTTTCCTTAAGATAGGCTTGTCTATGAATACGGGTATATATCTCTAAAACTAGAGCTAATGGGAAAAATCAAGAAAGACTACCCATATTACACAGGAATAGCTCTAAATACCCCGGCACCAAAATCACTATTGGTCTATGCTATGGAAGCAAGTATTAACAAAAAAACATTTTGACCGGTCAAAATAATTTATTCGCTATATATTGAATAGTCCTTTACAAACAATTTTCATTATTAATATGGTAGGATGGATCCTGGCCGAAACGTTCCAATAAAGTGTTTTAAATTATTAAATAGAGGCACAATTAATGGCTACATCCTTTTGCTTTCCTAACACAATATCTACAGCCACGAATTGCTATTCAATTCAATTTTTTTAATAAAGATAAGATGAACATAAATAAATAATTAAATCAAAGTAGTAGAAGAAATCAATCGGGAATGACTTCCCCAAAACTTTCTCGTATATTATTTTGGAATTATGTCTGTGTGTGTGTCCGTATGTGTGTGTGAACACGATTGCTTAAAAACCAGAGCAGCCAGATCGATGAAATTTGGTATATACTCCTTGCACTAAAATGTAGATTTATATCAACTTTTGGAGTAAATACTTCACCTGGAAGTAGTACTTTACCTAATAAGTTTTTTTCAAAAATTTCAAAGTAAAGTACTACTTCCAGGTGAAGTATTTACTCCAAAAGTTGATACAAATCTACATTTTAGTGCAAGGAGTATATACCAAATTTCATCGATCTGGCTGCTCTGGTTTGTAAGCAATCGAGTTCACACACACATACGGACACACACACAGACATAATGCCCAAAATGTTTTTTTTTTTGGACTCTGAGAGGTCTAAAACGTGTAGAAATATCAAAAACTCGAAGTATAATTTTTTGACAATTACAATACTTTCTCTTTATATTCTATAAGAGAAAGTAAAAAGGAAATAACAAAACCCCATTTTTAACAAAATTGTATGAAATATTGTAGGTTTGAGTCTTAAAATAAATATTTTTGATCCTCATTGTTTTCACTTAATTTCTTCAACTTATTTTTGGGAATAAAATATTTGAATTTTTTTTTTTTAACTCGAATTTATGTTTATGAATAATTTTAATTTTTTTTTTTTTTGATTGATAATAAAGAGTGTAAAAGAGTGAATTATTCAAAAGAGTCATGCACAAGTGACAAAATGGATTATCACTATTAAGGTCAATGAATGTGATAATAAAATATACTAGTATATTTTAAAAGTAAATTTTATCATAAAGGTTAATGGACAAATTTATGAAGTCTGAAAAACAGATAATATTAAAAGGAATAAAAAGCGATATCTCATAAAGCATGGAGGAATGAATGCGTGGGCCCCAAAGAGGGGGACGAAAAAAAGGGGGGACTGGCGTGCATGCACAACGACTGCTCTTCTATCGATGATGAGATTCTCCATCACGGCATTTCACATATGTGGTGACAAAACTAGCCTAAGAGACTACGAATGCTGCTGGAGCGAAGTCCACGTGTAAAATAAATAATTACATGATCTGTGTGCTGAAATGTGTTTTTTTTTTCTCTTTCAAAAATTATTATTATTATTTTTTAATTATTAACATTATAATTGAAATGAGAAAGTGCTTTGTGTGTTTTGGAGCGTTGCTTGGAGTCCCCTAGGATCGCTTAGAAAACAACCGGGAATCGTCACCATTCGATTATATATATATAGATAGATTATCTAGGCAAATAAATTTATTCTCTATCTCTGGAATGTTTCATATCTGTTTTCATTCCAAATAGATAACCCATTAAATTTTAGCGATAGTTATGTCTAAATTGAATTATTGTTTTATAGTTGGATTTAATTAACGACTAGAATATATTATAGCTAATAAGATTCCAAAATGTTAAACTTAAATCATTTGTTATAGGGGACAAAAATCGTGTTTTACGTTTAGGATTATTAAAAAACGTAAGAACTGAATATAAAGTATCCAACAATAGTGATCAGCGAATTTAATTATCATTTAATATTTTTTAATAAAAAATCGCAATACTTTCTCTCTAAATATTACATATATAGGTAAGAGAAAGTAAAAATATATACGGGAACGTTCTTGGTTCATTTTGCCCGAAAGTTAATAACAAAATGAATCAATTCATTCCTATATTAATTTTGTAAAAAAAAAATTAATTTCTTTAAGGGCAAATTTTAAAATGAAAGAAAAAAAAATTCGGTGCCCTGGACCAGCAAATATTGATTAAATAAAATTTTGTAGTTAAAATTTTTTTTTTTTAACTAAATGAATTTTGAATTTTTCTTGTATTTAAATGAATTAATTTCATTAAAAAAATTTTTAAATTTATTAATTTTCAGGAAATTTAACCATGATGATTGGTTTGAGCAAATTCTAAGTTTCGGTCACCATTTGTGACATCATCAGGCCTATAATCAAGATGCATATTTTTAAAGAACTCAAACTCAATCTCATCTTAAATTTCAAAATTTTAGATTGACTCTCTTACCTTAAATTAAATAGAATACATTTTCATTTTAAAAAACAAAATTCATTTTTTTTTTCATTTTTACACACATTTTATCCCTCGTGTATGCATCATTAATACAAGTATACACGAGTGATAAGGAAAAAGGTATGTGTGTAAAAATGAAAAAAAAAAATGAATTTTGTTTTTTAAAATGAAAAATGTATTCTAATTTAATTTAAGGTAAGAGAGTCAATCTAAAAATTTGAAATTTAAGATGAGATTGAGTTTGAGTTATTTAAAAATATGTATCTTGAATTATAAGCCTGATGATGTCACAAATGGTGACCGAAACTGAGAATTTTCGCAAGCCAGTAATCATGGTTAAATTTTTGGAAAAATAAAAAAAAAAATTGAAATTTATTCATTTCATCTGAATATATCTAAGAAAACTTCAAAATTCATTTAGTAAGTATTCTTGTACAGTGAGGGTCAATATTAAGTCCCACCCATGCGTTTTCTACTTGTGATTATTTCATTGTTTTTATAAAAGAAAATGAAAATATTTATTGGAAATTTTCTAGGTTTGAACCATGAAAGTTTCCATTAAAAAAATATAAAGTTTCCATTAAAAAAAATATAAAATTTTTTAAAAACAATGAAATAATCACAAGTAGAAAATGCATGGTTGGGACTTAATATTGTCCCTCAATGTACATCCTGAAAGTCATAATGTTTTTTTTTTTTTTTTAAAGTAGGTCGGCCCACATTTTTAATATCATATATAGACTATAGTTTCAGAAAATATAAAGAGAAATAGGCGAAATAAGTAAAAGTAAAACACGATTGAAAAAGTGAATATTAATGAATGGTGACGATTATAAAAGATAGCCAGTATTGAAATTTCCTCGCGTCCGTTTGGGGATCCCCGTGGCTGCAGCTGCGCTACGCATGGCAAAGGTAAAGTACCGTTCTGGCAATGCCAATCGTCTCGGAAGTGGCATCGGTAAACGCCCTGCGCAACCGGGAACGTCTCGTCTGGGCCAGGGTTTGAGGGCAAAGCAGAATCCCCTGGGTGGAGAGAACACTCATTGCATCAGAGAGAACCGGAACAAGGGGAACTTATCTAACAGTTACAGTCTTTTATACTCTATTCGATACTTCGGACACTAAAAAGTAACTTTCAGTTTCATTAAATATCGAAAGGAGTAGTGAACTTATTAGCAAACAAAAACATAAACAAGATTTCCATAAATATGAATATAAGAAATTCAAATTCAAATGATTAATTTTAGAGCTATAAGATTTAAATTCAGAAAATTATCCTGTTAGTAAGAGGCCTTTAAAAATAAAGAAATAAATTAACTAGAGAATTTCAGTTGCCATTAGGTTTGTTCGATTGAGCGTCCGGCGCATGCGCATTAAGGAAAAGCTGCTCGCTTGCTTTTCGATACTGCGCATGCGCAGAACGCCCTCGGACTCTTAGGGTCGATTGCATCAGTTAGGGTAGCTTGTTGACCCTAGGCTAGTTTTTTTTTTTTTTTGTAGTGCAGAAACCCACTTCAGTTTTATTTTTATAGTAAAATATTCGACATTTCATCATTTTTTTGTTAAAAGAAGTAGATATATTTGTTATTTTTCTTTATATTCTACTTCTTTTAACAATAAAATGATGAAATGTCATTCACATCTTGTTAGGTGAAAATAAAAGGTATATTTCTTTTTGAAATTATCTTTTATTTGAGGCACACAGCTGGCAATTTGTCAAAATAGTTGTGAAGATTGGAACAATTTACAAATTGGAATGTAAACACTTTATTAAATCTTGTTAATTTTTTTGAATATTTTTAAATTTTGGTTAAAAAAAAAAATTAATTATTTTAATTTATAATATTTAATTAAATTATGGATAATAATATCAATTTTTATTTTTAATAATTTTTATAAGATGTGTTTATGAAGTTGCTACCTTGACAAACAGGACAGGATTTGTTCCCCCGGAAGAGGGTTTCTACACTACCAAAAAAAAAAAAAAAAAAAAAAAAACATTTAGCCCAGGGCCAACAAGCTCCCCCTAACCGATGCAATCGGCCCTTAATCGAACAGACCTATTGTTTGACTAAAACGAAGGAGAAAATTAAATTAACTTTCGTAGGCTCTAGTTGAAAGATTATAAATTAAGAATATAATTCAAAACACTAGGTTATATTATTGAAACATAATCTAGTGTTTTGAATTCTATTCCTAATTTTTCGAAAAAAAAAATTTCCTCTATTTTTAAAAAATATTAAAGCCAAATTAATATAAATATTAATTAGAAACAAAATAATGGAGTAAATATTAAAATTTATAATGTATTATTAACCAATGAAATATATAGCTCAAGTATTTAATTATTTTTATTTGAATCTCCTCTATTACGATCATATTTATGAAAATAGCCATTTTTAAATTTGATATTTTTCTTTTATTTATAATTATAGATTTCGGTCAGGCGCGGTTGTTTTATATTGATGCATAAAAAATAAAATAAAAATATACCTTAAAGGAGGAAAGTACCAATTAGCTAAAACGAGATATTAAGCTATAGAATGAAACTGTGAAAAAAAGATAAAAATAAAAAAAAGAGAGAGTGAGAGAGAGAGAGAGAGTGAAAAAATATTAAATGAAACTTAAGATTTATTTTGTAAAATGGGGAAGAGTAAAAAAAAAAATATTTATGAAGCGAGAGAGAGAGAGAGAGAGAGAGAAATAGAAAGAAAAGTAAATATGAGAGAACAACAATCGAATATGCCTATAATAAATTTGAATATATTTTTATTTAAAATGAAGAAGAAATTTGGAAGTTATTGATGATGAAGAATAGAAAAAAGAAGATAAAAAATAGGTATGAATAACTTTGCACAAATTTTATATATTTGATTGTTATTGAAATTAATAAATTTTTTAATTGAAATGATGGAAAGTGTGTCACAACCTTAAAACTCTCAGACTTCATGGCACCTTAAAATACCAATTTCGAACAACTAAATCTAAATAAATTATTTTCTAGTTATTTAGGCATTTAAGTTTAAAATTTTTAAACATACAATATTTTAAAATAAATATTTAAATAAGAAAGGCAATTAAAAATAAAGAAATTTAAAAAAAAGAAAATTAAAATAGTGTATATTTAATTTTAAAAGGTGAGAATCATCTTAGGCCACCTCTATTATTAAATTAAAAAATCTGGTGTGACTGGCGCACAGCGCACAACTTTCTCTTGCCGAAGGGTAAGAGTGCTGGTCACATCAGACTTTTGTGTCGAGATATATTTAGTTTCCGATAGCACCTTAGTTAACTCGACCACTTGCATTTCTTAAGTAAAAAGTCAATTGATTAAAAAAAAAATCCTTGGAGCGAATTTTGGAAAAATAGAAAAAAACTGAAAAAGTACATCAGTAAAGTATTAGTACTTTTTGGCCGATTTTGTTTAAAACACACGAGTTTGGAGGGTGCCTAACTTAAATATAAAATTTCAACCTCCTAGCTCATTTCCTTCATGGTCAAAAATGTCAACACACACACACACACGGACACAGACACACAGACCAATTTGCGGGACCCACTTTTTTTGGGCTCAAGGGATCTATTTAGAGATAGGTATCTCAAATTTGGTTAAAAAATATTAAATCCAATTAATTTTTCAATTGTCTATACTCTTAGAAATATTTTATTTAGAATAATATATTGTAAAATTTAAAAAATATCATAGCCCTTGGGGGGTTCACCCTCCAAATGACGCCTCTGATCTCATCTCCTTTTCAAAAGGAGATGAGATATTATTTAAATATTTCTTTTTTACGGCCACAGGTCACTTATAGCCGCAACCAAACCAGCAGACTATTTTATTTTATTTATTTTTTTTTAAGGTCTTTTTCAGCATCTAAGGCCATTTAAACCCCATCTCTATTTATTTAGTCAAATCAAATGAAATAAATTTTTCTCGCTTGGGACGGGAAGCGAACCCGGGACCCCTGCGCGAGATGCTAGTGTCTTCTCCCTGAGCAACGGGTCACGGGCTATGTATTTTATTTGAATTACTTTCTCTTACCTATGTATATATGTAATATATATATAGAGAGAAAGTATTGGATTCATGTCAAAAATTCGATGTCGAGATTTTGATGGATCTTCACGTTTTGAGGTCCTCTGAATCCAAAAAAGTGGTTTTCGCGACATGGTCTGTCTGTGTGTGTGTCTGTCTGTCTGTCTGTGTGTGTGTCTGTCTGTGAACAAAATATCTCAAGAACGAAAAGAGCTAGGAGGTTGAAATTTTATATTTAAATTAAGCACCCCCTGGGACGTGACACGAAGCTTTTGAACAAAATCGACCAAAAAGTACTAGTACTTTACTGATGTAGTCTTTCAGTTTTTTTCGATTTTCCCTAAATTTGCTCCAGCGATTTTTTTTTAAATTCAAAAATCAATTATTTTTTAGATCTTCAATAAAATGTATATTCTCATTTTGTCATTGAAATCTTCTGAAGACCACTTTACTCTTGTACTCCATAGAAAAGATAGGAGAAATGGTTGCCATGGTAACAAAATATAAATATTTTGCTATACTTATAAATTTTACATCTTGAATTCAATTGTACCCTACTGTCGGAAACTAAATACATTTAGACACAAAAAATCTGGTGTGACAAGCACAGTACACAACTTTCGATTACCGAAGGTAAGAGAAAGTTGTGTGCTGTGCGCCAGTCACACCAGATTTTTAAATTATATTTCATATATTTTTTTATTACAATCGATATTGATCAAAAAAATAAATAAATATATGAATATATGCTTAATTTTAGTTGAAAAGTATTTTGTTATTCAGATTTGAAAGTTGATATTTCTTTCAAGTTTGAATTCGTTAAATCAATCGGTGATAAAAATCGTAGCTACAAAATTCCGTTCACTCAAATCACAAAGACTCAACAGAAAGACATTATTATTTTTTCTAGGCAATGTGTTTAAAGTTAAAAAATTGAAATTAATAAACTTTTCTAATGAAAAGTAAAAAAAAAAAAATAAATAATTAGAAATGTTTTATATGTTATGTGATTTTATAAAATCAGAGGTCGAGGAGCATTAATAAAAGTTCAGGTGTAGACACAAACCGAAAAATTTTTGCTATTAGGTTGAAATTTTATATTTAAGTTAGGTAACCTCCGAACTCGTGTAAAATAAGCTTTTAAACAAAATTGGCCAAAAAGTACTAGTACATTACTGATGTACTTTTTAGTTTTTTTTTTCGATTTTCTAGAAATTCGCTCCAACTATTTTCTTTTTAAATTAATAAATAAATTATTTTTTAGTTGATCTTTAAAATGTATATCCTCATTTTGCCGTTGAAATCTTCTGAAGACCACTTTACTCTTGTTCTTCATAGGAAAGATAGGAGAAATGGTTGCCATGGTAACAGAATTTAAATATTTTTCTTTTTAGATTAAAATTCATATAAATCAATTATTTAGATGCCCATTTAAAAAGTAGGCCCTATATCAGTAATATTTTGTGAAAATTGTTTGAAGTACACTTTGAAGATGTAATTCAGTTTTTTTTTATTTTTATTAATTTCGAGAAAATAATAAAAATAGAAAATAATTTTATTGTTTTTTATTTTATTTCTGTCTTTAATTGTTTCCGAGAAAAATGGATGACGTCACTCATTGTCTCTCTCTTTCTATTTGGGTCAATAAATCTCAATGCATTAATCCAATACATTTTATTTACTTTTTACTTATGAAATGCAAGTAGCCAAGTTTGAAACTAAGGTGCTATGAAAAACTAAATATATCTCAACACAAAAAATCTGGTTTGACCAGCACGGTGAAGAACTTTCTCTTACCGAAGGGAAAGAGAAAGTAGTGCGCCAGTCATACCAGATATTTTTTTTTAAATATTCAAACAGGCCACGCCTTGCGATCAATCTCAACTATCTGGGGAATTCACTTAGTAAAATAATTTTGAATTATAATATTGTAAATGCGCTTGTCGTGTCTCATCAGTTATAGCTATGGGTTACTTTTAAAAGCAAGGGCTGTAATGAAAATTTTTATTATCAACTTTCTCAATTTAGTATCCTGTAGGGAGGTCTTTTTGTTAAACTATTAGAATAATAGCGCGGTATTATTTTAATAGGCTATTTCTTTAGTCAGTCATTGAAGGTGAGCAGAGAGAAAAAAATCATTTAGTGTAAGTAACAGAAAAATAAAATTTTTTAAAGTTATTATGCTTGATAAAGAAATTGTAATTGAAATATAAGCGGGCAAAAAGCTAATGGAAATAAAAATAAATCCCATTTTAGAGGACAATTAAACGATGTTGTTAAAAAAGGTGAACCAAATTCTTAACGTTTGCTCATCTTACTGGTCTTTTATTACCTAAATAAGCAAAGATAACGAGTTGAAATTTTCTTTCTCTTTGGTTTAAAAAAAAATTTTGATTTATAAAAGTCGTGTATAAAATTAATCCGAATGAATGAAGGACTAAGCGTGATATGATGCGTGAATTTTTAGTCAGTTAATGAGTAGAAAAACAAAATAAATAAATAAAAAAAAATAAATAAAAAAAATTAAGCAAAAAGATCAAAGAAAGCAAACGAAGTGAAAATTAACAAATTTCAAACCATTTTGAAAATAAAAAGAGAAATAATTATTAAATTACGTTTAAATTGTGTAAGTTGATAAAGAATATAATATATTTTATGTTCAAAAGTGTTTAATCGAACAAAAGAAAAATTGCAAAAAAAAAAATTGCGAAAATTCAGAGAATTTTTTTGGGTTTCTGGCAAAGTGAATTCTGCTGAGTAGACTTTAGAAAGGTGTATTTAATATTTGCCTAAGGAATATTCTTGGAATATTGTAAAATTTAAAAATATAAATATATGATATTTTTTTTTCCTTTAATCTTTTTAATCATAAAAATCTGGTCGCACAGTACACAACTTTTTTAAGGTCTTTTTCGGCATCTAAGGCCATTTAGACCCCATCCCTATTTATTTCAAATGATTTGTAGTCAAATAAAAAAAAAAAAATTATCGCTTGGGACGGGAAGCGAACCCGGTACCCCAGCACGAGAAGCTAGTGTCTTCTTTCTGATCTAGTATACAACTTTAAATTACCAGATTTTTTTGAATCAATATATATTTAGTTTTTTTTTTTTTTAATTATTAATACAATACAACAGATTTTGTGGTTCATCGACCGTTCTTTCAATAAATATTATTTATATACAGTTAAATACCCATTCACAAACATAAAAAAAAATAAGATTTGCTTGTCCCAAGTTAGGCTCTGAAATTCCTAACTTGGGACATCATTGATTTTCCATATTGGGGAATGTTAAAACTTTGTTTATCTAGCTTGGAACATCAAAAAAGTTCCTTAAAGAAATAGTAAAATTGTTTGGATGGATTAGGTTCACAATAAATAGTCAATCAACAACGAAATTTTTATTTGTGAAGTTTTTTTTTTTTTTTTTTTAAATTAATTTGGTCTTTTTTGGCATTTGAGGCCATTTAGACCCCGTCTCTATTTCAATTGATTGATAGCCAATTCAATTGAAATAAAATTTTGTTTAATGATACGGGATGTGAACCGCAGACCCCTTACCCTAGCACAAGAGTCAGAAACTTTGTGAAAACTTTATTTTAATAAAATCAAATAAACTACTTTTACTTTCTCTTACCCTATATATGAAATATATAGAGAGAGAAAGTATTTTTTTTATGGAGAGAGAAAGTATATAAAATAAAAATAACATATATAGAGGTAAGAGAAAGTAATAGCAGATGTGATATGTTATTAAATTTTATATTTATTGCTCTTTTATTTTATTTTATTTTTTTTTATCTTAATTAAATGGCCGTCGGTAAACCCATTTGGCCAATGACAAAGTAAGTGTGTTTCAGATATAGGAACCCGAGAAAAAAAACAATTTTTAATCTGGGGATATATCTGACTTCTTATTCTCCGAGATCCTTATACACTGGTTCACAAATTGTAAATGTGACCAGTGATTCTGGTCTCGGTATTTTATTTTATTGAAAAAGGCAGAAAAAAATCAGCAACAGAATTAAATAAAGTAGGCCTATTTTATTAATTAATTTGCTTTTTTTTTGTCTGCCTTAAATAATTTCTCTCATTATCATAAGTTCAGTCACCATCTCCTGCATATTATGAATATGAATAATTTACTTATTATAATGGTTAAAATTAGTTGGATGAATAAATTATATATTCAAAAACATATTAATTTTAAAATAAATAAAGGAATAAATAAGAGAATGTAGTATGCTACCTCGGATTTATGTGAATGGAAGCAGCCAGGATGTAGTTAATAAAAGCCAGAGGAGATTATTGGTAGATTCGGATGTTGAGATAGGCGTTCACAGGTGAGGAGAGCGTGGAGATCAAAGATAGCGTCATTTCGGGATGGAACAAGCGCGAGTTTGATGTTTAACACTAGCCCTCATCATGGCGACTGATGGATCAACGGCGAGTACAAGGAGACATCCAAGATCTTAGCAAGGTTCATTAGCGACGCTGTGATTGGTCAATTCGCTAAAGCGTTCGCCAATCACAGGAGACCTTGCTTATGGACTTTTACTGGCGCCACTTCCCTACATGCAAGCAACTCTGACGTCATAATGAAATATAATTTGAATAATTATACCAATAAAAATAATCTGGTGTGACTGGAGCACAGCATACAGCTTTCTCTAAAGAGAAAGTTGTATACCGCGCTTGTCACACCAGATTTTTTGTGTCGAGATATATTTAGTTTCCCATAGCACCTTAGTTAACTTGACCAATTGCATTTCATAAATAAAAAGTAAAAAAAAGTCAATTGATTCAAAATTTCCAGGGGCCCTGAGTATTTTAAATGTTGACTCTTTGAAATAAACTATAACCAAGTATTTATTAATTTAAATAAGCGAAAAATTTAGGTACCGCCGGGATTTGCACCACGGATCTTGTCGATTTACGCTCAACATGCCCTACTGTTGGACCACAGTACGCACTCGCTTATTTAAATTATGATAGATCGCTGATTTCAGTCTACTAGAGAAACGCCGCTCAAATCAAGCGTTCAGATTTCTCCGTTGCTGAGGCGCGATCTAGATGGACGTTTTGAGAAATTAACTCAATTATGCAATTAATAAATAAAGAATTATATATATCATGTGTTGGTCCATGAGGTAATTATGAAAAACATATAACCAAGTATTTATTAATTTAAATAAGCGAAAAATGTAGGTACCGCCGGGATTTGCACCACGGATCTTGTCGATTTACGCTCAACACGCCCTACTGTTGGACCACAGTACGCACTCGCTTATTTAAATTATGATAGATCGCTGATTTCAGTCTACTAGAGAAACGCCGCTCAAATCAAGCGTTCAGATTTCTCCGTTGCTGAGGCGCGATCTAGATGGACGTTTTGAGAAATTAACTCAATTATGCAATTAATAAATAAAGAATTATATATATCATGTGTTGGTCCATGAGGTAATTATGAAAAACATATAACCAAGTATTTATTAATTTAAATAAGCGAAAAATGTAGGTACCGCCGGGATTTGCACCACGGATCTTGTCGATTTACGCTCAACATGCCCTACTGTTGGACCACAGTACGCACTCGCTTATTTAAATTATGATAGATCGCTGATTTCAGTCTACTAGAGAAACGCCGCTCAAATCAAGCGTTCAGATTTCTCCGTTGCTGAGGCGCGATCTAGATGGACGTTTTGAGAAATTAACTCAATTATGCAATTAATAAATAAAGAATTATATATATCATGTGTTGGTCCATGAGGTAATTATGAAAAACATATAACCAAGTATTTATTAATTTAAATAAGCGAAAAATGTAGGTACCGCCGGGATTTGCACCACGGATCTTGTCGATTTACGCTCAACATGCCCTACTGTTGGACCACAGTACGCACTCGCTTATTTAAATTATGATAGATCGCTGATTTCAGTCTACTAGAGAAACGCCGCTCAAATCAAGCGTTCAGATTTCTCCGTTGCTGAGGCGCGATCTAGATGGACGTTTTGAGAAATTAACTCAATTATGCAATTAATAAATAAAGAATTATATATATCATGTGTTGGTCCATGAGGTAATTATGAAAAACATATAACCAAGTATTTATTAATAGCTGAATGTTGCTTGAATGCTATTATTAAGCTGAAATCAGCGATCTATCATAATTTAAATAAGCGAGTGCGTACTGTGGTCCAACAGTAGGGCATGTTGAGCGTAAATCGACAAGATCCGTGGTGCAAATCCCGGCGGTACCTACATTTTTCGCTTATTTAAATTAATAAATACTTGGTTATATGTTTTTCATAATTACCTCATGGACCAACACATGATATATATAATTCTTTATTTATTAATTGCATAATTGAGTTAATTTCTCAAAACGTCCATCTAGATCGCGCCTCAGCAACGGAGAAATCTGAACGCTTGATTTGAGCGGCGTTTCTCTAGTAGACTGAAATCAGCGATCTATCATAATTTAAATAAGCGAGTGCGTACTGTGGTCCAACAGCAGGGCATGTTGAGCGTAAATCGACAAGATCCGTGGTGCAAATCCCGGCGGTACCTACATTTTTCGCTTATTTAAATTAATAAATACTTGGTTATATGTTTTTCATAATTACCTCATGGACCAACACATGATATATATAATTCTTTATTTATTAATTGCATAATTGAGTTAATTTCTCAAAACGTCCATCTAGATCGCGCCTCAGCAACGGAGAAATCTGAACGCTTGATTTGAGCGGCGTTTCTCTAGTAGACTGAAATCAGCGATCTATCATAATTTAAATAAGCGAGTGCGTACTGTGGTCCAACAGTAGGGCGTGTTGAGCGTAAATCGACAAGATCCGTGGTGCAAATCCCGGCGGTACCTACATTTTTCGCTTATTTAAATTAATAAATACTTGGTTATATGTTTTTCATAATTACCTCATGGACCAACACATGATATATATAATTCTTTATTTATTAATTGCATAATTGAGTTAATTTCTCAAAACGTCCATCTAGATCGCGCCTCAGCAACGGAGAAATCTGAACGCTTGATTTGAGCGGCGTTTCTCTAGTAGACTGAAATCAGCGATCTATCATAATTTAAATAAGCGAGTGCGTACTGTGGTCCAACAGTAGGGCGTGTTGAGCGTAAATCGACAAGATCCGTGGTGCAAATCCCGGCGGTACCTACATTTTTCGCTTATTTAAATTAATAAATACTTGGTTATATGTTTTTCATAATTACCTCATGGACCAACACATGATATATATAATTCTTTATGAAATAAACTATGATTATTTTTCAAAATTTTAATAATATATTGTGATATTTTATACACAATTGAAAATCCTAAATACAAAATTTCATAATTGGAAAAAAAATTATGAATGTGTAAAAAGTTCCAAAGGGGACCGGCTCCCTTTTGAATCGAAATTAACATGGAAATCCTTAAACATTGGCTCTATGAAAGGAAGAGTCGGAAAAAAAATCTGAAATTCAACATCACTAAATTGTACTTCAAACAATTTTCACGAAAAATTTTACTGATACACTTTTTAAAGAGCATTTAAAAAATCGTTGATTTATAAAATTTAATCAAAATCGTTGAAGCGAATTTTAAGAAAATTGAAAAAACTGAAAAAGTACATCAGTAAAGTACTAATACTTTTTGGCCGATTTTGTTCAAAAGCTTATTTTGTCTGTCCGGAAGGCTATTTAACTTGAATATAAAATTTCAATCTCGTAGCTCATTTGCTTCATGCTTAAAATTGTCAACACAAACAAACAGGCCAATTTGCGGGATCAAATTTTGGACATGATCGCAATACTTTCTCACTATTCAATACATATATAGGTAAAAGAAAGTAAAAAGGGTAGGGAAGGTGAATATATGACAACACCCTAAATGACTATAGGAAGTAAGTAAAAAATAATTTCCATATAGGTGTATATTTTAAAATAATAATAATTTTTAATACTTTATAAAAAAATATTGCTATATACTTGTAGGTTTTTGAGAAAAATAAAAATATAAGATTAGATTGCATTTTGAAGCCATCCAATAACACAAGTGGAAAACAAAAAACAACAGATTATATTGGAAGATAAAATTCTCCCACCTCTAGAGTTGTCCAAGAGCGAAGCGCCTTTAGACTCCTTCGAGATTTCAACTTTATTACGTATCCTAAAAAAAAGAATTCCGCAGCAATGCGACAAAAGATCTCATCTTTTTTTTTTCGTCCTCTCATCTAAGAAAATGTTAGAAAAATATTTAATTTTATGCATCTCTTTGTTAAACAAAGTTTAAGTGCAAATTTATAAAGAATTAAAATTGTTGTTTTTAAATATATGTACAGTGAGGGGCATTATTAACTCCCGCCCATACATTTTCTACTTGTGATTATTTCATTGTTTTAAATTTCAATATTTATCATGTGTGCCCAAAAATTATTAACTTTTTCTATAACCTGATGATTAAAAAAAGTCAATATGTGAATGATTTGCAATTACGCGAATTTAACACATTTTTGTAGAATGATCCATATAGAGTAAGGTGGGGCAAAAGTCCGCAGTTTTTCTTTGGGAATTTTTTTTTGACCTTCCTATGAAAGATACAATAAAAATAGGAACATCCCCTGAAAGCCTGGTTAATTGGCTATCTTACATAATTTTTTTGGTTTCCAATTCGGTAGCATAAGAGTAGGAGAGGTATTTAAACAAAAATTTTCATTTGCGGACTTTTGCCCCACCGAGGGGGTAAAAGTCCGCACTAGCGGGGCAAAAGTCCTTAGGTGCAAACAATTGCCCCTGCAGCGAACAACCTCTCGAACCAGGGTATAAAAAAGACTTAATAAGAAATACATTAGGTATAGGTATGTTTTATGTGTTTATTTTATTTATTAGAAATACACAATAGGCCTTCTAACAATTAGTCCCCAGTAAGATTGAAGTTCATAATCTGCATAAACATTTCGGGTCGTGGTCGTTTCCCTAGGCTCATTAATCCGAGAAAATACTAGGTAGGGGTATTAGAAACCCAGAAAATACTAGGTAGGGGTATTAGAAACTCGAATACCATTGGGTGACATTTGTTCCATTGGAGATCCATTGGGCCTTTTGCCCCGTCGAGGCCGCGGACTTTTGCCCCATTTAGCTATTTTCATCGAAGTGTTACAAAAAATTTTTATTGTTAACTGTAGAGAAGAAAAATGTTTTAAAATATTTATTTAGGGTTATCAGCTTGCAATCAAAGACATTAGACAGTTAGAAAAGTGCATGCTGGTACATGTTGCAACCATGAGAATTTCCATAAATATTAGATGGAAGGTGACAAAAACATAAATTTGCTCATTGTTAACAATCGGCTTCAAAGACGTTATTGAATTTCGAATCATCATCTGTTCTTGTTGTTAGCAACCTAACAAAGTTGTTTAGAACAACGCCAAGTCTACCGGGGATTTTAAAATGAGGATTCGGACTTTTGCCCCGTGCGGACTTTTGCCCCACCTTACTCTATATATTTTTAAAATTAAAACTTGAAAACAGCCGCAGTGGCACCGTCTCTACTGTTGGCCGGTAGGTATATAGGCTGTTTTCAAGTTTTAATTTGAAGAAACCTCCGTCCCAGAATCTTCATTAATTATATATTTTTATATCAAAATGGAAAGCGAGGAAGCTGTGTGCCCGTTGGAACCTCTTGCTCGCCGTCTTCGGTAGATAGAAGGAAATAAAGAGAAGGAGAAGATGGGCGTGGCCTCGCCAAGGCTTCGGCCAATCTCGCCTTTCTCCGCCTTCGCTCGGGCGCTGGGAACGCATTTTTGTTATGTTACATTTTCCCCCATTTCAGTCTGCGTAAACCGCGTTAAAGAACTTCGTTCCAACAACTCTATCTGCATCAATGAGTTTGACAATATTCTCATAGGAGGGGAAGATGGCATTATTCAAATAAAGCCGAAACGTTTTCTTTAATTGAGACTCTCCTGCCTGGCTGCAATCCTCGCTTCTATTAATCCAATCGTTGGACAGCCACTTCTCACATCAACATCGTTAATATTTAGTATTGGAAGTTTGTTTATATAGCTGGTTAATTGATGTAGTAGAAGGAGAATAAAAAAGAGATAGCGGCTAATTATATTTTCTTTTATTATACCCTCAGTGTTGACGTTTCGGTCCTGTTTAGGGCCATCCTCAGAGCATTAGGGTTGTCATCATTAATTTCAATTTCAACATGTCACATATGTTAGTTGTATATAAAATCGACCAACAGTTTAATATAGGTGAAATGTTGAAATTGAAATTAATGATGACAACCCTAATGCTCTGAGGATGGCCCTAAACAGGACCGAAACGTCAGCACTGAGGGAAAATATAATTAGCTGCTCTCTCTTTTTATTCTCCTTCTACTACATCGTTAATAAAGAGTTAATTTTAATAAATGGGAATAGGATTATATATCCCGACGGGCCTATGAATAAAGTTCATAAATATTAATTATATTTTATTTTAATTAACTTGACAAATATCAAGTTATTTTATCATCGTCAATGATTGGAAACTCTAGGAATATTTTGAATTTTTTCAAAAATTAATCACTATTGGTATTCATTAAAAGAATCGAAAGTTCGTTACAATAACGAATTATTTTTTTATTTTTATATATGCCACCTAACGAATCATAATTTGTTCGGGTTAACGAACCATTTTATTAAAAAATAATAATAAGAGAATAAAATCCAATCATTAAAAATGCAACAAAAAACTAAGAGTTGGAATTGTAAATGAGATTAATTATTAATTTTTTAATTAGTAATTTCTTTATAAAGATTTTTTTAATTAGCCAATAATAGGCTAATTTAATTTGCAAATATTCTGCTAAAATTAGCATAATTTCATTTATTAGAGCTCAATCGAATGAAAGAAATTTTTTTTTTTCTTCATTAATTAAAAGTAAAAATCGAGATGCGATTGGATGGAAATGGGCGTGACTTGATCCGACTGGAAATTCGTTTTAATGTTTATGTAATACTAAAATATTATTTCGCCTGGCCACTTGTCTAGAGACAATAAAAAATTCTTTTATAGTTTAACGCGAGTGCGGATCAATGGCTAGAGAGAGCTTTTTATCCTTCAAGGAGGATTTTCTCTCTCTCTCTCTTTCTCTGTTTTATAATGAAATCGTTTTTATTTTATCTTTTTCTTTTTTTTTTTAGTCTAGCAAAATGGAAAAATTTTTCTAAGTTAATTAACATTTTCATTCTATAGCGGGGATCGAATTAAATTTTGTGAAAATTGTTTCGAAATGATTTTTAATCAAACAATTTAATTATTTAATAAATAAATTTTATAATCTCGTGATTTGTAAAATAAAAATATAATTAAAAACATGACAGAATAGAAAGCCGAAAATAAGAGATTATTAAAAACACATTTGTAATTTTATCTCAATCAAGATCCGAGTAAATGAAGGCATTTTTCTTTCTGTGAGTATCAAAGACATATTATTTATATTTTCAGTAACATCTATAGAAAAAGAATTTAAAAAGGAAAATAAAATAAAAACGATCGGCGCAGGTGTAAGAACAACGAAGAGTTTCGCCCTTTCGACACGAGAGGCGCCACCAATCAAGAACGCCTTCTCGGCAAGCAATAAGCATATCAGAGCAGAATATAAGTATGCCTATTTTATTATTCATATGAGCTTTTGGGAATATTAATCTGTAACTAAAGTGTGACTCATAGGCGTAGCCAGGGGGGGATTTGGGGTTCAAACCCCCCGTTGGACCCAAGCCATGACTAGATATTTAAACTCTATAATACAAACAATATTATATATTTGCTATTAGGGTAAGAGAAAGTAAAAAATATAATAATTTTCTCTAGTTAAAAAAAAAAAAAATTAAATTACCAATTTTATTAAAGGAAACGCAGAAAAAATTCAAGAAAATTCAGAATTTTCCCATTGAAAAGAATTATCTTTGTCTTGCTTTTTAAAAAATTAAAGCTCTGCTAAAATTTATTAAACTCAATGAAAAATAAAAATTATTATATAATTAAATTTTTTATTATTTTTTTTAAAGAGATCTGACAACTTGTAAGATAGAACTCGATCAAGAGAAACAAAACAGGCAAAACCCGCAATAATAGGGATATATATAAAATTTTTTAAGATGTGAGGTTGTATATTTTATTGCCTGAAACGAGATGAATGAAAAATTGGGGCACTTAATTAAGAAAGGGCGGGCCTGAGCCAATCCGAAGGGGGTCCAGGGAGGGCGGATTGGCTAGTCATATATTTCATTAGACAACTTATACTGCCCTATTACTAGGGGGAGGGGGAGAACATCCTGAACCCCCACAGGGCCTCGGCCATGCCTATGGTGTGACTGCAAGGGCGGATCCAGAGGTGTTTCTCGGGAGGGGGAAGGGGGGTGGCGGTAATCTGGTGTGATTTTGTCGCACAGCACACTACTTTTTCTTAATTTCTGGTAATTTAAAGGCGCATTCCGTACTTGTTTGTCAGAATATAAATACAAATCAAATTTTTAAGTATTCATTGTTAAAATTTTACATTGAACAATAAATATTTTTTTAAAAAAAGTATTTTTTTCAAATCTCGGGGGGGGGTAATTACTTTTAACACCCCTCCCTTGTATCCGCCCTTGTAGGACTGTCGCACGCAGATTTTTGTCTGTATCGACATGTATTTAGTTTCGTCCGATATAATAGAATTCAAGATGTACAATTTATAAGTATGGATAAATATTTATATTTATATATCAACCATTTCTCCTATCTTTTTCCTATGTAGTACAAGTGTGTTTCAAACAATTTTTTGAGAGCAAAATCAGAATATACATTTGAAAGAGCATTGAAAACAATTGATTTTTGAATTTTAATCAAAATCGTTAGAGCGGATTTTGAGGTAATTGAAAAAAACTGAAAAAGTACATCAGTAAAGTACTAGTACTTTTTGGCTGATTTTGTTTAGGAGCTTGGAGGTGGGGGGGGTAATTAAATATAAAATTTCGGCCTCATAGCTCAATTCCTTCATGCTTAAAAATTGAACACTGACAGATAGATACACAGACAGACCATGTCGCAAAAACTACTTTTTTTGATTCAGGGGGACCGCAAAACGTGTATATCAATCAAAATATCGAAATCGAACAATAGACTAGTTTTTTAACAACGCAAGTCATTATAATATATCTTAAGATAATTTTAGGCAAATCAAACTCCCTGGTCTCGAACATGAACTTTCCTCTTTTTGTGTAGGACCAACTAAAGGTAGTGGACTCAATAAGTCCAATTAAATACAAAAATATTTCGCGAATTATCTGAATGAGGCTGGCATTGTCCATTTCCGTTTGATTTTTCAAATAACAAATAAATTCTATAAATCAATCATCAGTAAATTCAATTAGGACAATATTTAAGTATAATATTCCACAACAGAATGTATAGCAATTTGTAATCTTCCAAAACATCCCTAAATATTATGATAGGAGCTAAGTTGCCACCTGGCGGCCAAGCTGCGAAACTGTTTAGTAAGACTTGGCTGCCAGGTTGCAGCCGCGTACAGGAGATCGTTTTCAATAGAACGAAGGAGAAATTTAAAGATTTTCTTTAAAAAAAATAAGTTGCTGATGAATAAGTGAATCAACATACTCGAAATCGATCTAAAAAAAATGTGGTCAATATGGAGAAGGAAGCCCTTCTAGTTGTAGATAAAGGGATCAGAGTCTCGAAATTATTATTAGGAATATGAAAATACGGCCAACAAAAACACAAAAAAATTTTACGTAGACAAGCGCCTAACGAAAAAATGAGATAAATGATGAAAATAAATATTCTAATAAATAATACAAATTTAAATTGTCCTTAATAATTTTTATTTCTTACAAATTATATGATTTCCTATTTTTTCTCACTAATTTTAACTTTATCTATGATTTATTTAATCATATTGGAAGTATTTTTATTACAGTATATGGTAATATTCTACAACGGAATGTATAGCAATTTGTAATCTTCCAAAACATCCCTTAAATATTATGTATAGAAGCTGTTGCCACCTGGCGGCCGAGCTGCGAAACTGTCTAGTGTAAGAGTCGGCCGCCATGGCTGCAGCTGCGTACAGGAGATCGCTTTCAATAGAGTGAAGAAATTTAAAGATTTTCCTTAATAAAAATAAGTTGATGATGAAT
>JAKCPI010013896.1:0-80440 GCA_023213315.1 Euborellia annulipes
AAATGAATTGTGTTAAATTCCTTACTATTAAGCAAGGTCAATCGTAGCAGATCCTCGGATGGGTGGCGGCCTTGAGAAATACACATAAAAGCCTCGCCTGAAATGGTTCAGTTGCCACGAAGAACGAAGAATGCGCAAGATTGTTGTTTATTATTTCACCCGTAAATGCATACATTAGGTATCAAGCCTAAAATAAACCAATGACTAATTGCTATGACATTTAACCAAAAACTAGGTCCAGTTAATATTGACATATGCAAAAATCAAATAGATGATGGGGGAGGGGGGCGGGGAGGTGCTGGTATTCCAAATATACGAATGAATCGATAAATTAAACCTGTCAGAACTCTACGGGGGATGGGTTTAATTAAATATTGAATTGGTTTGGAGAAGGTCCCACCCTTCAAAAAGGGAATTTTTTTTTTTATAAATATAATCTTAGAATAATCTCAGGATTCGCAGGGACTTTGCGGCCTCTTTTATTTAATTTTTTATTTGCCAACGTTTCGGTCGCTAATCACGATCTTCATCAGGGCCTATGATCATAACAGAGCGGGAAAATTTGAATCTAGCTTCACAGAAATGCCGACAGATGGCGCTGACGTCGCTGTACATAAAAAAGGCACGTAACGGACATGACAGTTAGTTCAATTGAGTCGGAGCAAGTGCACAGTACTTGAGAACGGCTGGAGAATAAGCAGTTGAAACGCTGTACAGTATTTATATATTTTTAATAAATATTTAATACAAACAAATGTGATCTATAATTAAAAATTCTCCTAATAATAATATTTCAAACCACAAAAGATTTAATAAACACATTCGTGATAAATATATCATAACATTTATTAAAAAAATTGATATTAAATTACAATAAGAATACAAATATCAGATGTACTTTCAAATATTGTCAATTATACATGATTTTAGGTATTTTAATATTCATTGCAATTAAATACTATTTCTTTTTACTTTGATATGTACAGAAAAATATTATCTTTTATTTCCTGCTCGGAGGTCTTTTATTCAAATGATACACTGAACTCACATTTATTATTATTTTTTTTAATCTTAAAATGAAATTAATCCCACTTTAGTTATAAGTACAGGAGTAAAGTGGTCTTCAGAAGATTTCAATGGCAAAATGAGAATATACATTTTAAAGAGCATTCTAACAAAATAATTGATTTATGAATTTTAATCAAAATTGTTGGAACAAATTTTGAAAAAATCGAAAAAAAAAAAACGCTGAAAAAGTGTATTAGTAAAGTACTAGTACTCTTTGACCGATTTTGTTCAAAAGAGATGCCTAACTTAAATATAAAATTTCAACCTTGTAGCTCTTTGCGTTTTTGAGATATTTTGTTTACAGACACACACAGACAGACCATGTTGCGATTCAGGGGACCTCAAAACGTGTATATCCATCAAAATCTCGACATCGAATTTTTGACATGAATCCAAATACTTTCTCTATAGGCCTATATATATATATTAACATAACAAACATTGACACTGTTTTTATAAAAAAATATTTATGTGCACAAATTCGTGCCATAACAACAATGACAACTTTGTGCCTAATTAATTTATAAGCCAACGAGGACTGAAGATGGACAAATAAATTTTGTCCGAAACGTCTCCCTTTCGGCATTTGGCATCCAAAAGGTCTCTTTATTTGCTGCACCTGTACATTGAGAGATAATATTAAGTCCCACCCATGCGTTTTCTTCTTGTTTTTAAAAAAATATATTTTTTTATTGGAAACTTTCATGGTTCAAACGTAGAAAATTTCCAATAAAGATTTTAATTTTACTTTCTCTTACCTATGTATATATGTAATATATATATAAAGAGAAAGTATTGGATTCATGTCAAAAATTTGATGTCGAGATTTTGATGGATCTTCACGTTTTGAGGTCCCCTGAATCCAAAAAAGTGGTTTTCGCGACATGGTCTGTCTGTGGGTGGGTGGGTGGGTGGGTGGATGTGTGTGTGGGTGTGTGGGTGTGTGTTCAATTTTAAGCATGAAGGAATTGAGCTACGAGGTTGAAATTTTATATTTAAGTTAAACACCCCCGGGACCGGAAAAATAAGCTTTTAATCAAAATCGGCCAAAGAGTACTAGTACTTTACTGATGTACTTTTTCAGTTTTTTTCGATTTTCTCAAAATTTGCTCCAACGATTTTTTTTTAAATTCAAAAATCAATTATTTTTTAGATGCTCTTTAAAATGTATATTCTCATTTTGCGATTGAAATCTTCTGAAGACCACTTTACTCTTGTATTTCATAGGGAAGATAGGAGAAATGGTTGCCATGGTAACAAAATATAAATATTTTCCCATACTTATAAATTTTACATCTGAATTCATCATATGTTCCATACTGTCGGGAACTAAATATATGTCGACACAAAAAATCTGGTGTGACAAGCACAGTACACAACTTTCGATTACCGAAGGTAAGAGAAAGTTGTGTGCTGTGCGCCAGTCACACCAGATTTTTCTTTTATAAAAACACTGAAATAATCACAAGTAGATAACGCATGGGTGGGACTTAATATTGTCCCTCACTGTACTTGCTCTCTTCCATTCCATAACATCAACAGCATAGGCGCCGGAACTGGGGGGGGGTCAAGGGTACATTACCCCCCCCCCCCTGGCATCCTATAGGAGGGGGCAGAGGGGGCAATATGTCTTCTATTATTTAATTTATTTTTAAAATAATACATTTTTTACTTTTGAAAAATAAAATCTTCTAAATTAAAAAAAAATTATAAGAGTAAGAAATTCATTTTTTTCCAAAATATTTTATATAGACCCTATTGTATTTCTAATTTTTAAAAACATTTTATATTGAATTAAAAATATTTATTTCCTTCAAAGAGTATAAATATAGCCTAAAAAAATTCTTGATAAAATCACTAGGAAATTTTTTAAAATTTTAATTTTATTAAAATTGTGATTTTATTTAAAATTTTTAAATCTTTATAGTAGATTTTTTTTTGTTTTATACTATTTGAACATATTAAATTATTTTAATTTTCTAAAAAAATTTTTTGCCCCCCCCCCCCCCTGATTCAAATTCGTTCCGGTGCCCCTGATCACCAGCAACTTCTCTTCTAATTATATATTAACATATACATATAGGTAAGAGAAAGTAAAAATTCTTGGGAAAAAAAAGACAATTTTTTACGTCCGATCAGAATCAAAAGTGATTGCATAATAATGAGGATATTATATTCTTGTGATAGGGACGGACATATTACAAATTCTAATTTCTCAAGTTTATTATTGAGAGAAATTGTTGAAAGCATAACTCCTCTCTCTAAAGCTCTATCATTATTCATTCGACTTGCCATCTCATTTACAGACACGTTAATATAATGAAATAAATTCATTAGATGCCCATATATATATATTCTGCCCTTCCTTCCTTCCTTATCTCTAGCCTGAATCAGATATGCGTGTCTGAATGAGTTGAGAGATATTTACTTTATACAAGCCTCGCCGGCAAAGAGCAAAGAGCTAACTCGTCATTATCATATTATAATATACTCTATTTAAAAATTAATTTCCCATTGATATACATATAAAATCAATCAACTAGCAAATTAAGAATTACAATTTAATGAACTAGAAAAAAAAAAATTAACTGGTTCGAATTCATTAATCAACTTTTTAACTAAAAGTTCGATAGTGAGAGTAAAAAAAGTAAAAAAATAAATAAATAACCGACACCAGTGGCGTGCCGAGGGGGGGGGGGGGGCGGTCCGCCCCAGTGCCCGAGCATGCATAGACCCCATATATTTACGAAAAAAAAAAAAATTTTATGAAAACTTCCCTTTGAGAGGCTCCGGGGCCCTTGCGGCAGGGCCGGATCTAGGGAGGGGGAAGTGGCAGCGGCGTAACCAGCCTTTGAGGGCGGGGGGGGGGGCGAAGCTCAACTAGGGCGCCGATTTTCCAGGGGGCTCCGCCCCCTGGACCGCCTTGCTCGCCTTCGGCGAGCAATTGCCCGCCTTCGGCGGGCAAATTTCTTGCATCCAATAATTTTCTCAGCGAATTTGTTTATATTTACATGTTTTTTAATGACACCTGTATGATTTTGTTTTGATTTTTTTTTTGCTTTTACGAAAAATGTCGTTTTCTTCTGTGATTATTTCAAAAACTATTCAGTTTTCGAAAATATATCAAAGAATAAAAACTTTTTAAAATTGAGTATTTTATTTCGACGGGCATGCAAATGAAATTTTATTTAAAAATTGCTAGACATTCGTTCATTCATTCACTAAATCTCGGGCGGGAATGGGCGGGTTTGAAAATAATTCGGGGCGGGCTCGGGCGGGCCTGAAGAATGGTAAAAGCCCTTTCATTTTGAGAAAATCGAAAAAAACTGAAAAACTACATCAGTAAAATACTAGTACTTTTTGGCCGATTTTGATTAAAAGTTTATTTTCACGTTCCCGGGGGTGTTTAACTTAAATATAACATTTCAGTCTCATAGCTCAATTCCTTCATGCTTAAAAAAGTTTTGAATTTCAAAAAATTAAATATTAAGGCTTATACGAATCCTGAGTAAATCTCCACAGCCATAAAACATCAAATTAAGGCTTATATATTGCAAAATAAAAAAAATTTTAATTATAAAGCCTCTATATACGTTATTTTTATTTTAGGAATTAAATTCATTTAAAATAGTAGAATTCAAGTTGTAATATAATTTTAAAAGAAAACAATCAATTTTTTAAGACACGCTGGGCTATATTTTAGAGGCCGTAGGGCGCCTATGCCGGTTTCGGGGGGCGCCAAGGGCTCGATGCGCCTGGGGCGGGGGGGCTCGAGCCCCCCCCTCGCCCCCTGGTTACGCCACTGGGAAGTGGGTGCACGTGCCCCGGGCGGCAGATATCAGGGGGGGGAGCAATTAAAGAAAGAAAAAAATTTTGGTTCCGCGGGCGGCAAACGGCAAAAATTTTGGTTCCGCGGGCGGCAAAAATTTTGTGTCTCTAAAAAAAATTTTCGCAGAAAAATTTTTGAGATCAGGGAAAATTTTAAGGAGGGGGCGGCAAATTAAATTTTGCTCCCCCCCCTAAAAAAATCTCCTAGTTCCGGCCCTGCCTTGCGGTTCAGGTATATACAGTATTTTAAAAATATTTTTGTGTATGGAGGTGAAGGATATTTAAAGATGAGCACCCCCCCCCCAAAAAAAAAATTCAATATAGGGCCCCCTCTTCTAGTGCCGCACCAGGCCCCCAACTGCCTCGGTACGCCTCTGACCGACACGAATCTAAATTCTATCAATATGATGAAAGTCAAAATAATTTTAACAAATTAATTTCTTTCTCTTGCCTATATATATTAATATATAGAAAAAAGTCTATTGGTTACATGGCAAAATTCGATTTGTGATTTTAATGGAAATACATGTTTTGAGGATCCCCTAAGTCAAAAAAATCTGGTGTGACTGGTCGCAAAACATATGCATAATACAAGTACGATACTATTCTAAATAATCTTATTAAAAAAGAAATATTTAGTAGAAAATATTAGACCGAGCAGCTATGTTTATTTCTTAATTTAAGAACCCACAGCGACGTTTCGGTCGACTATGCCACCATCTGTCAAAGAACTTGAGAGGTTTTTGACTGAACTCTAGCCATGAAGATGGTCGCATAGTCGACCGAAACGTGACTGTGGGTTCTTAAATAAAGAAATAAACATAGCTGCGAGCCTTTTATTTTCTACTAAATATTGATTCAGCTATTCGCCTCGCTAAGAAAAGAAATATTGTTTATTCTATATGAATATTTAAAAAGTAAAAATTCCAGTTCTAAATAAAAATATTATTATTAAAAATCTGGTGTGATAAGCACAGAACGCAACTTTCTCTTACCTTTGGAAATCAAAAGTTGTGTTCTGTGCTTGTCACACCAGATTTTTTTGTGTCGAGATTTATTTTGTTTTCGACAGTACGGTACATTTGAATTTATAAAACCATTTGTTTATATTTTGTTTTTGTTTGGGGCCGTAGTTTGCGAGTTGTACGCAATTGAATATGCAAAGATTTTATTTTTTCTAACGTGTATTAATTCGAGCTCAAGAAACGGCGCGCGGAGGGGAAGAGGCGCGTGCACCTCCCCTCCAGGCATTGTCACCGGCTATTTTGGGAAATAACTATTAAAAACATTCTAATATCTCCATCTCAAATCTATCGTCTAAATAAAATGATTCATTAGACATAGAGAGAATGATTTCACTTGTTGTTAAGTAACAATAAATAATGCTCTTCTTAGATGGGAGAGACAAATAATAATAGTCATAATATTTATTCTTTTAAAATTCTTTCAATATAAATAATTGTAAATTTAATGACACTAGCAAAAGTCTAATTGGTCATAGAAAACTAGAAGAGTTTATAATAATAATAATAATTTTTAGGTTAATATGCCATTATAAAATTTAATGATTTCCATAAAATAAAAATTTATTAAAAATAAAATTTATTTGAAAATTTTATTTTAATATCAATAATATTTTTATCTGATTTTCCAAAAGGATAATAAATATTATTTTTAGAAATAACATATTTATTAAAGCTTTTGACAGTTTCTTAAGGCGGTCAAAAAAAAAAAAAAAAAAAAATATTCTTATTTGAGATTTCGCGATTGAAAATTAAATTAATTCTTTTTTTTTTTTTAAACAAAAACCTTCCTTCGTGACTTGTTCAATTGTTAAATTTGATAAATAAATGAATTAAAATTTTTTTTTTTAACATAGGCCTATTTGATGATTAAACAAATTATTTAAAATCTATTATTAAATAATAATAATAATTTATTTAAAATTATAATAATTAAAATTAATTTTATATTATTGATTGATAAATTAAATAAAGATATTTTAATTAAAAATTTAAACATTGAATTGACTTGCCTATTGCCTATGACGTAATAAAAGAGATCTCGAGCAATTCTCCCAGTTGTGATTTTCTCTCTGTTTTAATTGCATTCGCGAATTTTATATTCCTTTCGTTTCGAGTGTTATTTTTATATTTTTTTTAGTGATATGTTTTCCAAGTATTAATAAATTAATATTTTCATTTGCTAATTTATTTTCCGATGGAAAAGTTTTTTCTTTTTTCAAACATCCAAGATGGCCAGCCAGCTCGGATTGTGAATTCAAAACCCATCACGAACACAAGATCCCCTCACACCACATCCTTTCAAGGTACGGTATCCCTTAAATGATTAAATAAATAAAAATTTTAAATATTTATATTAAAGAAAGCCATGTTATTATTCCCCTCCCTCTTTTAATTGATCCCCTATCCAATTGTGGTCGTCCCACAACCAATAATTTTAAAAAATTTTTCTGATTAATGATATTCCTGTTGTAAAATTCGATTTAAATTTACTTTTCCTCATCGTCTATTTCTATCAAATTAGACTAGGGTTGTCCATACCACAACATTTCTATTCATTTCAGCATAGAAATACGATGCAGGGGGGGGGTATCAGGGATAATCCTTCTCTCAAATAATACTAGGAGTCTTATAACAATTACCTGAGGACGACACCGAAATGTCGACCATTAAAAAAATTATCGGTTTTAGCCAAGCTTCCTCAGGACAGTTATGATACCAGTATTATTTAAATGAATATTCCAATTATATAATTTTAAATTTAATTTCGTTTTGGGGCTTATTTGATTGAATAAGGGAACAGCAAGTAAATCTCTGACACTGCCCTAGCTCTGATGATGATCGAAACTTCACTGACTGCAATGTTTCAACATCCTCTACTCTACAGTCATACATTAAAGATATGTATAGTTACAAAATTCATGCAAATAATGCTGAAAATAATTACTGGCCTGAGGACGACCGAAACGTCGACTATTGAAAATATTTTTATTTAATTCCCTGGCTGCTAAGTGTCCAATATACAAGTCTCGGCGGCCCTGGGTACAGACTTTTTAAGATCTTTCGATTTTGGAGCAACTATTTAGAAAAATATCATTCACTCGGGGCGGGAAGCGACTCTCTGACCCCAAGTCCAAAAAGATGAGATTGCTACGCCCCCAGGGGCATTAACTATCTTTAGAAAGTGAAGCAATTTCTGCAAAATTAATAGAGTATAGATTTTCTATTGTGCTGTCCGCCCCCTTTCTCCTGTTATTATTGATAATAAATAATTAGATTAAAGAGGGAGTTAGTTGGTTGTGGCACCCGCGTTAGGGGTCGGCGACCGGAGGAGAGTGATCAGCCGCCCTCGCTCCTTATTTTTTTTCTTTCCTCTCTTCTCTTTGTGCTCTTCTTTGTCCGTTCATTGCATAACCGGTCCTGTGGAGATATATTCGGTATATAGCGAGTGGTCCAGCCCAGCATCTAAAGAGTTGTAAGACGTGGGGCAGCTGCTTGGACCACGTTGCCAAGTCGTCGTCGTCGTCGTCGGCTTCAACCAACAACCGGTTGTTGCTGTTCTTAGTTGGTTCGCTCTTTTGATCACTAAACACTCTCATCCCCAAGTCTTATTGTGAAAGAACTAGAAAACATCCATTGATTAAATAGAAAAGAAAAAAAAATAAACAAAATATTAGAATACCATTCATTTATTTTTATATATCATAACAAGTTTGTAGATTGTCGCTCCTTGAAATTTGTAAATTTATTTTAAAAGCCATCTGGAATAGATATGCTCGAAAACTCAAGTCAAGATAGAAATATTAATTAATTTAAATAAGTTAAATTATTTCAAATGTTGAAAAAAATTCATTATTGTCGATAATTGTTTGTTTTTGTTCATTGTTAAACATTTAATTAATTTTCTATTAAAATAAAAATTACATTTTTAATTAATTAGTATTTAATAATTAATTATTAATTGTTGAAATATTATTTTAGATATTTTGACGTGACAACGTCTTACAAATCATGTGTCTATAGTGGCATGTTAGAGGGGCATGCACGAAAAAGTTTATTGGCTTGAATAACTCCTCTGTCTTAAGAGGTATAATTATGGGAAATATACGGTTAGAAAGAATGAGTTTTCAGCTAAAGAATTCACCATTTATTTTTTTCCTATCATTTTATTTTACCGCGCTGCGGTAAATTCTAATTTGAAAGTTTAAACTCCTGTAGATTCTGAACGGCTAATCAGATCAGACTAAATGGGATGTCATTTGGTGCAGAAAGAAAACCTCTAATAGAATAAATAAAAAAGGTCCCGAGTAATTAACTCAAAAATTGGTTTTTTTTCTCGAAAAACCTCATTTTTTAGGCAAAAAAATATCGAAAAATAGCCCCACTTGTGCAACGCATAGCGACTTGACCATAAAAGCTACATTAAATCTAAATATAGTTTTAGAAAGAGTGGTTCAATACCCCAGGGCTTTTTTCATTTTTTTTGATATGACGTCATTTTACCGCATGAGAGCACTCGGCGGGATTTCGTTTTTCGAAATTTTAAACCCCTGTAGATTCCGAACGGCTAATCAGATCAGACTAAATGGGATGTCATTTGGTGCAGAAAGAAAACCTCTAATAGAATAAATAAAAAAATCCCGAGCAATTAACTCTAAAATTGGTTTTTTTCTCGAAAAACCTCATTTTTTAAGCATATGTCGCCCTTAATGGATAAAAGTTTGGCCACACCTGTCATATATTGTTTCAATGAAAATGTTTGAACATGTTTATTTATGAAAACAAACTACTAGTAAAAAAAAAAACAATACTTTCTCTCTTTATATTTCAATATAGGTAAGAGAAAAAAATTTTTTTGAAGTCAAGCAAAAGACGTTGTCACGTTAAAAAGCCACCGGCTGTGTAGAAGACACAGCCAACACCTAATTTTTTTATTTATCATTTTGGTTTCCATTTTAGTTAATAAATTTAATAAATTTTTGTTAAATTCAATTATATTGATTATTTCCTGCTCGTGGCTCCTATCCCATTTTCATCACTACTTAGGGTTGCTTAACAAGACTGATCTTGGTGACTGGCTTCTAATTTGTAGGAATTGAAATTGTTAGCAAATTTTTCTTTAAATTACATAGGAATGTTAATGTTAAATGATTGACGTAGAGGAATCCAAATGACCCGATATATTTATTTGTCTTTATTGATGCCTCGGACTCTTCTACAGGCCGACCAGCCACTCATCTTTAGCACAGAGACCTTCTTTCTTAAAAATATTTATATATAGGGTAAGAGAAAAAAATATATTTTAACAAAAAAAAAAAAAATTAAGAGAATAAATTCTTTATTTTTTTCTACTTTTCACTGCCATGAGGCAAATAAGGAATGTAGTCTATATTTACATTATTATTATTATTATTAATACCAGGAAGACATTCCACACGCTTGTTTCTAGAGGCCACTTATCCAGGTATCTTCTTTGTTGCCAGACCCCCTCCCGGCGAATAATTCTTATTTATTTCCCACATTCAGAGCCAGAAATTTTTTTTCTTGGAGAGGGGTTTCAATCCCGATATCCCGCTCTCCCTGTGCCCTGCATTTATTTCTTATTAAATTTATTTAATTATAATGTAGTAACTAAATGTGTGAAAATTAAAGAATAGAAGAATTTCATTGGTTCTTATATTTTTTCGAATAGTATACTTAATTTTATTGGATGCCTTCTAATGTTTCTACCCTCTGTGATTTGTCAAAATATCAAAATTTATATTTTTACCAAATCAACATATCAACATATGATGAAATATTTTGCAAATTCACATATGACAGCTCTAGGGTATCTGATGATGGTCGAATAAATTTGGTCCGAAACGTCGTAAATTTAGGGGTTTTTTTTTATGTTCTTCCTGCCTTCCACCTCTTGTCATTGTTCGCATACTTAATTTTATATTATAATTAACATAGTAAGCCGTTATAAACAATACCATTTACTAAGGTCGCGATGGCTAGATCGGTAGGGCGCTTCTTTATAACCAAAAAATCCCGAGTTCGAATCTCTCCTTGGGCAATTATTTTTTTTTGTGTAATTTATTTATTTATTTTTTTTGTTTCGAATATTTTTTAATATTAATAAATAAATAAAAAGTTTTTTTTTAATTATTGGCATTTAATTTTCAACATGTTCCATATATTTAAAGAAAATTCGAATGCTTTCGGTCAAAAATATAATATAAGGAACTATTTAATATTAGGCCTATACTAGAAAGATATTACTATTAATGTAGACACGTAAATAAATTTATAATAATATTTATGTTTTAAACAGTTGGGTCGTTCATTTTCCGAACTTTGAACATGTTACGACAATATTTTTTGTGTCCAATTAATAGTAATATATTTCTAGTATAATATTAAATATTTGCTTATATTATATTTTTGACCGAAAGCATTCGAATTTTCTTTAAATATATGGAATATGTTGAAAATTAAATCCCAATAATTAAAAAAAAAACTTTTATTTATTTATTAATATTAAAAAATATTCTGAAACAAAAAAAATAAATTACAAAAAAAAATAGTTGCCCAAGGAGAGATTCGAACTCAGGATTTTTGTTTAGAAGGAATGCGCCCTACCGATCTAGCCATCGCGACATTTGTAAATGTTATTGTTAGCAACGGCTTAAGGCATGCAGGCAAAATCTTTAACATTTTTTTTTAGACGAACCGTTGAGAAGCGCGTTCTCTGGCTTTAACAGAATTCGTTTTCATCAAGTACTACACATAAAAAATTTTTCGTTCAAATCGGTGTTATCAAGGCTATGCACTCCCCTTGTTAGTTTCGGCCGAAACCGTAACCGAAACTTGTATTTTTTTTTTTTTTTTTCCGCCCCTTTTCCGCTTTTGCAAATCATTTGACCATTTTTTTGCATGCGAAATCTTTTCAGACTTAGGTTTCGGCTACTTTTTGGCCGAAACCGAAACTACGGCCGAAACCAGGATTTTTGGCCGAAACTGGCCGAAACCGAATATCCGGTCGGTTCCTATTAAAAATTTTATATCTTTAATTCAAATGTACCCTACTGTCGGAAGCTATTAATAAATATAACTCAACTCCGACCATACACACCAGATTTTATATTTTCTTACCCTGACTCATTTAGTTCTTATTTCGCCACTATGACAAAATGTTTCTTTTAGCCATCTCTTTTTTTTCCCATGTTGTCTTATTGATTGAAATAAATTCCCTCAGAGAGTGTGTTTATTATCCAATTTTATCTTCTTTCCCTCTACCCCCTTTAATTAATTTGATAATAATAAATCTGACCTTTTGTATTTTTTTTTTTAACGAAAGAGGTTTTATTATGCTTTTTCATTTCATTATTAGTTCCAATCGTTTTATTAGTAGCAATTTTGTTTCCTTATTTAGGTCACAAGTCTCTCTCTTAGCAGACAGACAGACAGACATCAGCTGATTTCAAGGATATAAATTCACGATCAAATAAGTTGATATTCTTATTATTATTATTATTATATAATAACATTTTTATTCTTAAATTTTATTTTATTCATTTATATTTTAGATAGATAAAAAAAATAAAACTCATTTTTTACTTTCTCTTACTCCTATATATGATAAAAATATTAAGGTGGGCTGAAAAAATTTATTTTTTTATTTCTAAGTTGTAATAGCGCGGAAAAGTTGCGAATTATAATTAAATTTAATTATTTTTATTATTATACATTTTCTCCCTGAAATACTCCTTTGGTTATCACGTTTAATTACGGAGGTGTTTCTCGGGGGGGGGGAGTAATCTGGTGTGACCCGTCGCACAGCACACTATTTTTTCTTAATTTCGGCAATTTAAAGGCGCATTCTGCACTTGTTTGCCAGAATATAAATACAAATCAAATAATTTCGGGTTGTTAACCCATCTTCAGGAGTTACAAATGATGGGTTAACAACCCGAAATATATCGAGTATTTAAATTTGTGTTAATACTCTTTTACCCTCGTGAAACCCACATAAATACAACCTTTGTTCAAAATGTTTCACTTGAAACCCACATCGCAATCATTAAATTTAATTACAAATCAAATTTTTAAGTATTAATTTTTAAAATTTTACATTAAAAAATAAATTTTTTTTCGAAAAAAAGTATTTTTTTTTTTTCAAATCTTGTATCCGCCCTTGGCTGTGCGACCAGTCACACCAGATTTTTCTAATCAACCGAAGCGCCAAGGTGTTGCCTAGAGCGTCGGTGGCGAATCCAAGAAACACAACATTCCCTCCAATAAAAAAAAAAAAAAAAACACGTAAAAAATCTCATTTTGCTTTGAAGACGTCTTTGGTAATGAAAATTATTTATTATATTCTGATTATGACAATTATGAGAGATGAAACAAAAATTAAATTTAACAAGACCAAACGCAGGTTCGGTTTATTTTTCTTTTTTAATCTCTTGAAGATATTTTTTTTTCTTTTTTAATTAAATTTTCTATTTCATACTTTATTAATTCGATTATTCAATATCTATTTGGCAATAATCAAGACACACTTGTAAATAAGAAGCAAGAGCTGATCCAGAGGTGTTTCTCGGGGGGGGGGGGAACTGGTCGCACAGCACACAATTTTTTCTTAATTTCGGTAATTTAAAGGCGCATTCTGTACTTGTTTGCCAGAATATAAATACAAATCAAATTTTTAAGTATTAATTTTATATATATTTTTTTTTTTCAAATTTCGGGGGTGGGGTAATTACCCCCTTTACCCCCCTTGTATAGGAGGATACAAGATCCTCCCTTGATGTGAGAGAGAGTGTTCATTTAGTTATATAATATAATAATTCGTTATAGTTTTATTTTTATGTGTGTGTTGTAAAGGTAGAATTTATTTAATTTTTTCTTTAAAAATATTTAATTATTTTCCCTTGTTTTTACGTTTATAATAATTATAATAATCAACTTTTAATGTTAAATGTGATGAAAAAAAAAAATGACAAGTGAGGTTAGTTAGCTACTTAAAAAAAATTATTTTTTTTTTAAATATTTATTCTAAAAATGATATTTTTATCAAACATTAATAATCTTTTACATATCTATTACATTATCAATTAAATAATCTTAAAATTTCTAATAAAACATATTTATTAGATAAAAATTATTTATTTAAAATTGAAATTAAAATAACTCCTTGATTCTCTTGGCTCTCTTTTTAATTCACAAGACAAGAACGTTCAAAAAAAACGAGTCATTAGAACTAACTATAATGAATTTATAAACATTTTCAAAATAGAGAGGGAATTAAGAACTGATCTTATAAAATGAACGAGAATCGTTCATGGTGTATTCAATTTGCTTTCCTTGTGTTTTATTCACCGAGTGGAAAGAGACAGAAAGCTGTGAGTGTAACTGAGAGAGAGAATCATCTGCTTACTGGCCAAGGTCAAGCCGTCAGGGAGCCAAACAATTGCTCTGACGTCACCGTTTCTTAGAAGCAAATAAAAAGGGAATAAAAATATTAAATTCTCCGAATTAAGAAAATCAACTTAATTAAAAATAAAACATTTTTTTTTTTTCAAATAAAATAAATTCAACCTTTTTTCCTCACACATACATTTTATATTTTTTCATTTATCTTCTTAATTATGGTAAACTAATATATAAGCGTGGGCGGCCTGGGAACGGAGAAGTCAGCAACAGTCACCACAATCATTGGGTTAAGCGATACCAGGCACAGAGAAATCTTGGATGCGTGACCCCCCGAGAAATTCTCTTGTGCAACGTCCCCCTGTATATTAAAAATAAAAATCTGGTATAACTGGTCGCACAGCACACAACTTTCTCTTACTTTCGGTAATCGAACTTGTCACACCAGATTTTTTTGTGTCGAGATTTATTTAGTTTCCGACTATAGCCTATATTAAAATTCAAGATATAAAATTTATAAACGGGGAAAATATTTATATTTTGTTACCATGGCAACCATTTCTCCTATCTTTCCCTATGAAATACAAGAGTAAAGTGGTCTTCAGAAGATTTCAATGGCAAAATTAGAATATACATTTTAAAGAGTATCTAAAAAATAATTGATTTTTGAATTTTAATCAAAATCGTCATAGCGAATTTTGAGAAAATCGAAAAAAACTGAAAAAGTACATCAGTAAAGTATTAGTACTCTTTGGCCGATATTGATTAAAAGCTTATTTTCACGCTCCCGGGAGGTGTTTAACTTAAATATAAAATTTCAACCTCCTAGCTCAATTCCTTCGTGCTTCAAATTGAATCCAGACAGACACACAGACAGACAGAGCATATATTAAAAACCACTTTTTTTTGTTGATCAATAATAATAATAATAGTTTTATTTATTCACAATTTACAAAATTACAATTGCGCTCGTGGCGCTGTAATATTACAACTCTTACTGCGGCTTCTGACCTAGGTCTTTTATCCAGCGAAAAATCACTTTTTTGGATTCAGGTGTATAACTATCAAAATCTCGACATCGAATTTTTAACATGAATCCAATACTTTCTCTCTACACTTATATATGTTTATTAACTTATACATATAGGTAAAAGAAAGTAAAAATTAACGAAAAATATCTTTTTCTTTGTTAATTATTTCAAAATAAATGTCAAAGAATAAAAACTTTTTAAAATTGAGTAATTTATCATAATAGGCATATAACATAAAAAATTGAAGATTACAAAATTTTTGAAAAAACTTTTAGGTAAAGTACTACTTCCAAGTGACGTATTTACTCCAAAAGTTGATAGTAATCTACAATTTTAGTGTAAGGAGTATATACCAAATTTCATCGATCTGGCTGCTTGCGTTATTTAAGCAATCGTGATCACACACACACCCAAACGTATTCCAAAAGAATATAAGAGAAAATCATTCCCGATTTATTCCAAATGAATTAGAAATTGCTCACTAAAAAAAAATTCGTATACTTCATCAGGACATTCAATTCAAGTATATAGTAATTAATCAGTACTTTTTTTTCCCTATATGAACATTAAATTATCAGACAAAAATGAGATTGCCAAAAAATAATAAAAAAAAGGGGGAGAATGAAATTGGCATAGAGGGGAGTAGCGCCTAGCAAATCTCAAGTGACTGGCGGATGTAGCTAGTGTACGATACGCAGCGTCTTTTGACTTCTCCCTTGAGGGGCGGGTGGAGAGTGAAGAGAAGAAGAACAAAAAAAAAAAAGAAGAGATCGAAGAAAGAATAAATGAATTCGAATCCTTGAAAATTGCTAAAAGATTTATTATGGATCAGAGGACGACATCTATTAGTCACAAGAGAGAGTCTCTTCGATGGATACATTTGCGAGAATCAAATCGAATCGAAACTTTGCAACGACGTGTTAGACATTGCAATTGCATCCCCCCCCCCTCACTTAGGTCATTTAATTTAATCATTCACGACGACTTGCCTCTTTTTTTTTTATTACTTAGTGTCTGTACAGAGAGACATTAATTTAAATTTAGTTTATTTAGAGTAGAAGAAGAAGAAAATAAAAACTTTGTTAAATGCTTAAATAAATAGTTTAAAATTTAATTAAATTTTTTTTTTCCGGCTCTAATTTCATTAAACTTAATTATTATAGAGTATTCAAATTTGTTAACAATATTTTTGTTTGAAATTTAGCACAAAAGTAGAGATTTCACTGAGGAAGACCTGAAGAGGTGATCGAAACAAATAGGTTTAGGGAAGTTTATTAAATAAAAAATATTTTTATTTTATTTCATACTCTATTGGGCTGCTGTTTTAGGGTTTATCTATCAACGGTATATTAAAAAAAAATGACAATTTGTCAAGTGGCCGTTGTATTTTAACAATAAATTAAGGTGCAGGCAGCCAGGAAATAAGCCTCTACGAAATGAAACGCAAGCAGTGGAGACAGTTTCTAACTAGTTAATGCCATCCTCAGTGCATTTGCGAGAGTATAAACTCAAATGCCAGCACATTGAGTCAAATGTAGAGTTGTTCACTTTGTGGGTATTAATATACATAAAAAATGCTTGTATTGTTAATAACACTTTTGCCACTTGAAATTGTTCTTAACAATTGTGTTACTTGGACCAGGGGCGTATAAAGAAATTCCAGGAGCGTATAAAGAAATTTTTTTCGGGGGGGGGGGGCTGAACTCAAAAATTTTTCTGTGAAAATAATTTTACATTTTTTTAGAGACAAGACACGAAAATTTTGCCGACCCGCGGAACATGCCCTCTTTATCGGAACCAAAATTTTTCATGCTGCGAAAAAATTTCTCCCCGTTTGCCATCCCGCGGAGCATTCGCTCTTTTGCGGAACAAAATTTTTCGCACTGCGGGGCCGATCAAACATTTCGAGAGGGGGGAGGGGGGCGAGACCCGCTAATGTCTGTATATCCCTATAGATGTTTATGCATTTGGAAAATTTCGGGGGGGGGGGGTCCGGGCCCCCTCCCCCTTATATACGCCCCTGACTTGGACGTCATCGTATAAAAAAAGCTTTTAGAATTGCTTGGTATATACAAGTATGTACAAGCATTTGTATGTATATTAATACCCACAATTGCCCCCGGGTGTGGCGTAGTAGGTAGCGTGCCTACCTCCTATACCAAACGTCGCGGGTTCGGACCCAGGCAGTCCGATGATTTTATTTAAGCCATTTGGATACCAGATGGCTTAAATAGAAATGCCTGAACCTACAATTTATATATTACTTACAACGGTTATCGTCTAAAGTCTTAAATGGCCTAAGTCGAAAAGACTGTGTGAATGTGTGTGTGAGTGTGAGTGTGAATGAGAAAAAAAGTGTGAAGTGTGAATACCCACAATTTGACAACTCGACATTTGAGCTCATACTCTCGAAAATTGACTGAGGATGGCCTTATCAAAATAAAGCAAAAACTGCCTCCATTACTCTTGAGTTTCATTTCGTAGAGGCTTACTTCCTGACTGCCTGCTCCTTAAAAAAAAAATATTTTCAAAGTTTACTTCTTAATCATGATTGCAAGTTGAAAAGGCCAAGATTCGAATAAATAAGGCCTTTTTATGTAACCAGATATCCAATTTTAACCAAGAATATATATTTATTTATTTTGAAAGTTTTATAATTCGAAAAAAGTAAAACGTAACACACAAACAAATAAATATACAAAAATTGTTATATTCTGTATAAATAGAGATTGTAACCCTAAATAGCCTCAAAGGGATGCAACTTCTAACAATCACTAGGGAATGTTTTGACAGAGAAAATATATTTTCTATTTATAAAATAATTTTTCAATATTCAATTTTTTCATGGCGTACAGTGGGATATCATAGATATAAATAATAATATGGAGGAAAAGTGAAACAACTTTTGTCTTAATTTAACAAATTTTTGTCTTTCCATTATCGGCAAAACCTGGTGGCATTTATTGTTCTTTTTTTTTCTCTTTTCCCTCTCTCTCTCTCTCTTTTTTTCTCCTTTCTTTCGTAAGAAAAACTTCCATTTGTAACAAAGTCCTGATTAAATTTACAATGCTCTAACGAATTAATTATCTCCCTGATCTTTTTCAAATTGCGAAATTCCGCATTCCCCCTCTCCTTTCTCTCATCCCTTTCTTTAACCTTTTAAAGATTTATTTGTAATAAGTTTGAAATATTTAACCCTGAAATAATGAGAATTTATTCGCCTTTAATAATGAAAGGAATTTTGAAGATACTTTTTTTTTTTTTACTCTTTAAATTCTTTTTTTTTTTTTTAATATAAACAGAAGAAGAAAATCGTAATTAAAATTTTAATAAAGAAAAAGGAATCTTTTTTTATTTTTATTTTGAAATACTTAGAGATAGCCTGGATGTTGCATAAATAGTAATTATAGTCTACACTTTTATTTTTTGGCGATTTCTTAATAGGCACGAGTACAAAAAATATGTCAGTATAACATTTAACATCTAGGGCACCCCCACACACACACACACATGCATATACATATCAATTGCCAATAAGATGGTAGCCTAAAATTAAAAAAAAAAAATTCTGCTATGACTGGTCGCACAGCACACAACTTGAATTAAAAATCTCATGTGATTTTTCATTAGGATATTAAAATAGAAAATATCAAAAATTTTAGCAAAAAATCGATTTTTGGCCAGCTTCAAGGGCTTTGAGCCTCGGGAAAGAATTTTGTTAACTTATTTTTAGCGCCCTCAGGGCTTGGTGTAGAGGTTAGCGTTCTAACAAGTGTGAATGTTTTTTTTTTTTTTATAAAAAAACAACTTATTTTTAGCAGCAGAAAAAAAGGAAATTCAAAAATCGATTTCATAGGCCTACTGTACATTGCAATCAGTCTCCAGCAAATAAAATTTCTGAAAAATAATTGTCAATTTAGAGGAGCAACAAAATAAAGGCAACCAGCATTAAAAAAAATCTGGTGTGACTGGCGCACAGCACACAACTTTCTCTTACCTTCGGTAATCGAAAGTTGTGTACTGTGCTTGTCACACCAGATTTTTGTGTCGACATGTATTTAGTTCCCGGCAGTAGGGTACATTTGATTTTCAAGATGTAAAATTTATAAGTATGGGAAAATATTTATATTTTGATACCATGGCAACCATTTCTCCTATCTTTTCTATGGAGTGCAAGAGTAAAGTGGTCTTCAGAACAATTTCGATCGCAAAACGAGAATATACATTTGATAGAGAATCTAAAAAATAATTGATTTTTGAATTTTAATAAAAATCGTTGGAGCGAATTTTGAGAAAATCGAAAAAAACTGAAAAAGTACATCAGTAAAGTACTAGTACTCTTTGGCCGATTTTGATTAAAAGCTTTTGTCCGGTCCCAGGGGGTGTTTAACTTAAATATAAAATTTCAACCTCCTAGCTCAATTCCTTCATGCTTAAAATTGAACACACACACACACACCCACCCCACACCCCCCACACACACACCCACCCACACACCCACCCACACACACACACACAGACAGACCATGTCGCGAAAACCACTTTTTGGATTCAGGGGACCTCAAAACGTGTAGATCCATCAAAATCTCGACATCGAATTTTTGACATGAAACCAATACTTTCTCTCTTATATATATTAACATATATAATAGGTAAGAGAAAGTAAAAAAATTAATTTCGTCAACATTTTAGAAACGCATCATTCCCATTTTCAGAACGATAAATTGTTCATGGGCGTAGCCAGGGGAGGCAAGGGGGCCTTTGCCCCCCCACCGGCTTGTCCTAAAAAAATAGTTTCACTTTAAAAAAAAAAAAAAATACAAATAGGCCTATATATATATATTTCCCATTGGGAATTTTTTTTTTAACGCCCCAATCCACTAAATATATTTATTTTTTTTTATTTAAATAAATAATTAATAATCTATGTATATATTAATTGCAAACCCCCCTCTTGCTCTAACGAGGGGTGCCCCCCTAACAAGATGTCTGGCTACGCCCATGAAATTGTTAATATTGCTTAGGTGGGTTCATATAGGCCTATATATATAATGAAAATTTGCATATGCCATTAAATTTATTGTCCTGAAGATGGGAATCTCGAAACGTTGACGAAATTAAAAAAAAAATTCTATAATGGCTGCCTTCACTTTCCAGCTCCTCTTTATTATTATTTTTTGTTATTGCTGTAAGCCGGCCCGGGCTGTAAAAATATTTCAAGATTAGACAAATAGAGCAATTTGGCGATTTTGATAATTTGTTAATAGATAGATATTTAAATAATTAGACCCTTCCAATTAATTTGGATAAATGTTAACAGTGTCTAAAAATCCTTGGTTGATTTATTAAGTGAAAAAAATCCCCCCCCCTCCACTAAAAGGATCTTTTTCAAAAGTCATTTATTTATTTATATAAGCTTGCGACAAAGAAATCAAAGGATCCCATCTAGGTCGAATTGTGAACCTTTTATAAACGTCAACCAGGCTGTTTGAAAAAAGAAAAGAAAAGAAAGAAAAGTTCTTATCTTATCCAAGACAGGGAGAGTGAATGAATGCCTAAATTATAATTGTTAATTTCGTGGCTCTACGATTAGTCAGATCTACCCTTTAACTCCAAAAAAAACCTACAAAACGCCAAATATTTCCATCTTTTTTTAAAGTGAAACTTTTATTTGATGGCCTCAAATTTTTTCGCTCATCTATCAGCATGTCACGTTACAAGCCGTGACGTCAAAAGCCGTGATGCTACAAGCCATGACGTCACAAGCCGTGACGATAAAAATTGGAAAGTTAAAATTTAATATATATGACGAATTATAAAAAAATAATTGTGAGATTTAATTATTCAATTTTTAAATTGATAAAATATAATTTTTTAAATAATTTAAAATGATTCAAATCTTCAATTCTAAATAAATATTGTTCTCAGTTTTTAACATGCGTCTATTGATTTCCCATTTTCCAATTATTAAGTTAAGATTAAAAACGCGATTTTAATACCCTTAATTGAATAATTTTCTGAAAATTTTCAGTTAAACGCCTACGATCCGAAAAAAAGTTTCACTTGCATCGTGCTTTCATAAAACCAGACAATGATTTTTTTTATTAATTTTCTTATGATTATCCCCATTTAGTGAGTTAATTTATTAATATCATTTTTAATGAAATTATATTCCTTTTGCTTCTGATGAAGAAATGGAGACACCAGCTAAGTGGGGGGCACCAGGTTCAATAAAACTCTCAGAATAATGAATACAATTTTAAGTAAAAAACAACAAAAACACCCTGATCAACTTATTAGTAAAAACGCATATTAACTTTTACACAATTTTGTTGTCCAATAACTGAGAATGGCCCAAACTTCTTATTCTGGGGGTTTTATTGCATCTGGTGCACCCCACTTTGGCTGATACCTTCATTACAATTATTGCATCACAGCCCAAGGGCGGATCCAGAGTTTTTTTTTTTTTTTTTTTTTTGGGAGGGGGGGTAATTTAGTGTGAGCGGTCGCACAACACACAACTTTCTCTTATTTAAAGTTGCATTTTGTACTTGTATATCACAATATATATACAAATCAAATTTTTAAGTATTAATTTTTAAAATTTTATATTAAAAAAATAATATTTATTTCCAAGAAAAATATTTTTCTCAAATCTTGGGGGAAGGGGGGGGTGTTATAACCTTTACACCCTCCCCCCTCCTTGTCACAACCAAAATATCATTAGAATTCTTCATTACAATTAAATTCCTTTAACAAAAATCAATAAATAATAGTTGATTTTTAATTGCTTTATTATAATTGCAAGAATAATGCCATGATTTTATAATAAGTTAATTAAAAAGATAATTTATTTATTAATAATAGGTAATTTATTGAACTTGAACTAAAATTTAATTATTATCATAATTATAAAAATATAAAAAAAATATTTTTTTAATTAGATCCTTTTTAATTTAATTATTTTAAAAATATATGTCATAATTGTTTTGCAATGAACAAATGATCCTTTCTTTTTTCAATTTTTCTTTTGTTCCTCTCACATTGCATTCTATTTATTAAACTGAGAATTTTTTATTGGATATAAATGTATATTTCTGTTCAAGAAAAAGATTATAGATTTTACAAGTCTTAATTCACTCCCTACACAGGAGGAATATCCCCGGGAGTGTTCCTATATTATATATTCGAGTTGTAATCTGAATTAATTAAGAACAGTCAGTTGGCAGAAATCGTGTTATATATATATATATATATATATGAACAGGGGATAAAATCATAATCGAATACAGGAAAATCTTGTCTCATGTTATCCTTGAATGTCCAGCTTAATTACCCAATTAGAGAAGCCTTTATTAAAAGATATGTGGACAATGGGGAGCCAAACTTAATCAAAGTTTCATCAACAAATTAATACGCCTAGAATTTGTTGCTTTTTGATTCTAAAAAAACACCCCGATAGATGACATCAAAATCTGTAGCCAGGGGGACAATGATCCCTTGCCCGGGAAATTTTTTTGTCTATTAAAAACAAATATATAAGCCGTTTATTTTGAAAGTGGCCTAAGTCCATTTATACTAGAGATATTTAATGATTTGCGTTTAAAAATATACTCTATTAATGAGTCATACTGCTTAAGTGTATGTAAAGGTGTTAAATTTATAGTCCCGATTAAAATGGCAATTATTAAGTGAATTATATGCGTTTTTTTACTGTCGAAACTCGCGGTTCGAGAATGGACTTAGCCGCTTTCAAAATAAATGTTTAATATATTTTTCCCAATGTGAAATCTTTTTTTTTCAAATGAGCATTTAATAATATTAATAATAATAATAATAAATAATTTATAATCTATGTATATATTAATTGGTTACACCCCCCCCCCCTCCTAACAAGATGTCTGGCTACGCCCATGTCTATGTACACTAATTATGGTTAAAAAATATTTTTTAAATAAAGTGTGTCTAATTAGGAAACAATAAAATAAAAATAATTTTTATAATTGAAATAAAATGATAAATTTTAATTCAATAATTAATAAACTTTATTATTATTAAATTAAATAATTTATTTTATCCTTATTATTATAACAATGCAAATTGTTATTTATCTCTTTGTGTTGAACGATTATTGATTTTTTTTTTTAAATTAAACTTAATAAGTGTTTTAAGAAGTTTTGCAGAAATAAGTATAGCGCCGTCGTTTATATGTGCGGAGGTGGAATGGTGGGAGAGGAGTGGAAGAGGGGAGTGGAGAAGGAGGGATAGGGAAGGGGGGGGGGACTTTGCGCAAAAATGCATCGGCGTCGCACATATGCACAACGGAAGGAGGGGTGATAGAGAGAGATTCGCGATCGAAAGAGGGGGTCCCCCCACTACTTGGAAGCCGAACGCAGCCGAATACTCTTTCCCCCACTACACCGACCGAAGCCGATTTTCGCCGAAGTTTACCGAGCCTTTACCAGCCTGGGACATTTGACTTTAGAGAGCAAAGCTGCCGGCAGTAGCTTCTGGCTTGCTCTAGGTGGCCGGTTGGTTTTTTGTACATTTGGAATCCGTGCTTTTTTTTTCAACAATTGCGGACGCCATATATCTCTATACACACAAGAAAATATATATATCTAATAACGTTCTATCTCTATCAGTGTGCTTTATTATTCCCATAAAAAAATTTTTTTTTTTTTAATTTGACTAAATAACTCAAAGCGTGTTTGATCATCAACATTTGTGTGCATATTCGGATGGGGACGCTGCCGCTGCTGCTACAATTGCTGTTGGTTATTGTTACTGTTAGCCAAGGAACGTCATCAGGCGAAGAATCGTCGCACTCAGGTATGTGTCGACGATTTGTCCATATGGTTGGCGTTATCAGTAACAGCCCCGGATGTGTGATGTCGTAATCGCACATAAATATGCACCGATAGTCCCCTTCTTTCGGGCCTCTTACTCCTCCACCTCCTCCATTCACTTGAACGAACCAACAGTCTGGCCTTCCAACTTCTTGTTTTGACAAAACACACGTGGCTTTTATTTTAAAATTTTTCTACTTTGATTAATTATATTTTTTAAACTAACAATCAATCACAGGAAAAATAGAAATTTTAATTTTTCCTGTAGAGTGATTGAAAATTTTTGTTCTTTTACTGAAATATTTTTACACTTACTCACAAAAAATTTTTTTTTAATCACAAAATTTGTAATTGATTATGTGATAAAATTTTTCTTTCTCAAACTCACATAAAAATTTCATTTTTACTCGCATACATTAATTCATTTTTTTTTTCTACTTCACAAAATTTTTTTCGTTTAGAGTGATTGAAATTTGTAGAATTTGTCTTCTTTTGTAATTATTAATTTACTGAAATATTCTTACACTTACTCACAAAAAAAATTTCAATATTTTTTTTTTTTAATCACAAAATTTGTAATTAGTTTGCAATTCTTTCTGAGATAAAATTTTCTTTCTCAAACTCACATAAAAATTTTATTTTTACTCGCATAAATCATTTTTTTTTTCCTATCACAAAATTTTTTCCTTTAAAGTGATTGAAATTTGTAGAATTTTTGTTCTTTTGTAAATTATTCATTTAAGAATTTTTAGTGAAATTTTAATTTCTTGTAATTATTCTATATATATAAAATTTTCTGTCTTAAAATTTCATTTTCACTCTCAGATATAGATTCATTTTTTTTTTAATCACAAAATTTTTGTGTTCATTTTTTCATAGTTTGACTACAAGAGTAAGCAAATAAAAAAAAATTTCTCTTTCTGATTTTTGATCCAGAAATTTTTCACTCTTACAAGCTAAAATTTATATCTTCATCTTAAATGAATTTAATTTTACTTCACAAAATTAAAGTACAAAATAAAAAAAAAATGTTTGTAAATTTCAAAATTTCTCTAAATTATTTATTAATTAATTTCCCTCTAAACTCACACAAAAATTTCAATAATTTTTGTTCAATCACATAATTTTTGCTCATTTTATTGATTGATGAATCTATTTTTTTTTTTTTTAACTTGAAAAAATAAATTTTTTCTCTATCTGAAATTTTCACTTTCATTCTCTGAAATTCATAACTTCATCTAAGCAAATTATCACTTAATTAAAGAACAGAATTATTTGTGCATTTCTTTGAAAATCTGTTTCTTTTCTTTCATTTCTGAAAATTTTTTTATTAAAATAATAAATTAAACTTGGTTATTTTTGTCTTTCTCTGATTCACAATTTAATCAAATAATTTCGAGGAAGAATTATTTATTTTTCTGACAAAAATTTTTACCTTTTGCTCACAATTCACTTATAAAGATGAAACAATAGATGATTTTTTTTTTGTTACCATATTAAAAAAAAAGAACAAAATTTTTTTCCTCTTTTCTAAAATTTCTATCACACTTGATGATTTTTTTTTTGAATAGATAAAAATTTATTTTAACTTGATTATTGTTAATTATTAGTTGATTATAATTAGTAGTTAATAATTGTTAATAATTAAAAAAATATAAATAATACCAACAATAATAATTAATTTAATAAATAAAATAATAATTTTGAATTAAAGTTCTTAACAATCTAAAATAATTTATCTCTTTTAAGAGAAAGAAGAAAAATTTTATATTAAAGTCAATTTCGATAATAAGAAGGAAATGAGACCTATCCAATAATTTTACTCAATTTGAGGCAATACCAAATATGACGTCATTTTCTTTTTTATCATAGACAATTGATTGATTATTTGAATATCGTATTATTTTATATATAAATGAAATTTGTGACTAATAAAAATACAATAGGCCTATAACACCATAATATTAACATGTCGAACGCATTTTCCTTTTACTTATTCACTCAAAAACCAAATCCGCCTTCATGGAATCAATCAAAATGCAAAAAAAAAGAAAAAAAAAACTTGGTTGAATTTAGGCTATATGGCTTTCGTGCATTCGGTCGGCTTTGCTTTAATCGATACAAGAAAAGTATATTTTAAACGTAGTAGTATAGGCCAAGAGTTAACGCCAGTCACGAAAGTTTTCGATTTAAAATGCAGTAAAAGGTTCTCCCCCTCCACCTCCCCCCTTCCCCTCTCCAACTCTTATCAATAGTAGCTAGGTAAAGTGAAGTGTATACATGAACGATAATAAAGACTCCATATATATTGTATATTTTGTTAAATTTAAATTTTCTTAAAATAAAATCAATTATTAGAGGAGAAATATTAAATTTCAAAATTATCTAATTTTGATTAAAATACATTTCAAAATATTTACAAGTGTGAAAACTCTAATATTAAAATTTCAAGTGAATATCTAATTTTAGGATTATAATTACTTTAAATTTTAAATTATTGTGTATTAATATTAATAATAATCAAAAGCCTGGCCTGCTTATCCAGCTAGGGGATATATAAATATATTTTATAAAGAAATTTGTGAATTCTAATTTTGTTAATAATGATACAATACAAATTCTATAATATTTAATTAAAATAATGATAAGTGTTATGTGATCCCCCTCCTTGGGCTGATATAACACAGTGAAAGTATTCCATGCTATGAAAAATTATTATTTCTATTCTATAGGACAGGGCTTCTTAAAGTAGGGGCGCGGCCCCCTAGGGGGGCGATGGATTAAGGCGCAGGGGGCCGCGGAGAGAGATTAAATATTCTTAAGTTTAAGTAAATAATTTATCTTCAAGAAATAAATATAGGAAAAAATCGAATTTTTCTATTTTTTAAATCATTATTCTGATTTTTATTTGTAATAAAAATTACTGTATCTGATGAAGGCAACTGAATCGTAATTTTTCACAATTTGTTAGAGTTTAATTTAAATTGATTTATATAAATTTTGTATTGAAAAAAAAAAAAATTAAGGGGGTTCATGAGCGACATCTAAACGTACTTTAAAAAAAAACTAGACTATTATAAGGAATTTTTCAATGCGGTTTTTTTTAAATGAATTAAATTCATAAGAGATTATTGGGACATCGAGCTATAATTGTTTTAATGACTTATTAAAAATTATCGTAATTAATTTCTTTGTTATCAAGCAAATACAAAAAACAATCTGCCCCAATAATCTTTAAATTTTTTAAAATTAAAAAATGAATTTATTGTTATTATTAATCACATGTGAATTAAGTAATTTTAAAATAAGCTTAGATGATTTATTTAAAAATCAACTGTCAAATTAGTTCAGCATTCTTGCAATAGATGGCAGGCTAGTCTAACAGACGAAATAGTATTAGCCTATATTTATATATTTTTATGCTTTTATAAAAGATACATAATATATAATAACATTTATAAAGTATTTATTGTTAAAAGATCAATGAAAATCAACCAAATGCATTAAATATTATTAGCTACCATTCTGACATCTCTTTGCAAATTTTTGAATTACTTGATTTTTTGAGGATACTTTTTATGACCCCCAACGCCATCTTATCGGGAAAAACATGCGTAACACACTTCGCTCCCGTGCCCCTTTAATTAAAATTTTTCAACAAATAAAATAATTTTTTTTTTTTTTAAAGAATCCTTTAAATTTAAAACACAATATTGCCAACTGTTACCACTAAATAAATTCGTATTATGGTTTTTAATATTTGTCTTTAGTAGATCAATGTGTCAAAAAAATTGTACATTTAAAAGATCTCTTTTTTTTTACCCTCTCTCTCTCTGTCACATCTGGAAATGTCATATGAATGACTTGTCTCTCTGTCTGTTTTACTACTTATTCCTTCCTTCCTTCTTTATATTTTTACCTTCTTCTTCTTATCTTTTTTTTTTTTGTTAAATGAAATTTTATATGACCAATTAACACACGCCCAAATCAATTTAGTTAGTTAAGAAAGAAGAAGAGACCTAGAAAAAAAAAAACTAGCGGTTTTTCGCATGGAATGCTTTTAAGAAGACGAAAAGGAAGGAAATTGGTTGCTTGCTTGTTTAGTTGCTGTTGGTGAAGCAGCAAAAAAAAAAAAGCTGAGTGATTAGTGTTTAGTTACTTAAGCATATAATCACGATGCCCTCCCACTCGATCTTATTATAGATATTTAGATTTTTTTTTTGTCGTCGTCGTCAGGCAAATTTAATTTTATTATTTGAACTTGAAGCTTCTCAAAATTTGAATATTTGGTCTCAAAAATTAAATAAAGCCCACCCATGATGTCATATAAAAAAGTTCGAGGAGGGGGCCCTTAATTTTATGCATATAAAGCTTGAAGGGGCTACGGGAGGAAGTGGTTACGCATGTTTTTCCCGCTAAGATGGCGTTGTGTGTCATAAAAAATATGCCCAAATATCAAGTAATTCAAAAATTTGCCAAGAGATGCCAGAATATTAGCTAATAATATTTAATGCATTTGGTTGATTTTCATTGATCTTTTAATAATAAATACTTTATAAATGTTATTATATATTATGTATCTTTTATAAAAGCATAAAAATATATAAATATAGGCTAAAAGGGGATCGTCTGTTAGACTAGCCTGCCATCTATTGCAAGAATGCTGAACTAATTTGACAGATGAATTTTAAATAAATCATCTAAGCTTATTTTAAAATTTCTTAATTAATAATAACAATAAATTCATTTTTAAATTTAAAAAAAAATTAAAAATTATTGGGACATCTTGTTTTTTGTATTTGCTTGATAACAAAAAAATTAATTACGTTAATTTTTTAATAAGTCATTAAAACAATTATAGCTCGATGTCCCAATAATCTCTTATGAATTTAATTCATTTAAAAAACAACCGCATTGAAAAATTCCTTATAATAGTCTAGTTTTTTTAAAGTACGTTTAGACTCGCTCCTGAACCCCCTTAACGCCCAATAAAATACAAATCACTGATTTCTTTCATTTACGGTCAGGGGTGTGCACCCCAACTTGAAATACACCACTATTTGTTTCTTATTATATTAAGAAATTTGAGATTTATTTTATAATTAAAATAAATTTCAAACTAAGTTATTTCTGAAATTTTATTTAATTAATTTTATTTTTATTTGAATTATTGAAAAGGTCAATTATTTAATTAAAATTCTTTTATTTTTAAAATTTTTTAAATGAAATATGGGATTTAATTACTTAATTAAAATAAAATAATTCAGATCTAAATTGTATACTTAGCATAAATTAACTTGAATCAATTGTTAGCTTCAAAATCGGTTTCAAAATATTATAGTACTAGTAGAGAAGCCATTGTGATAAAAAATAATAAAAAAGCACAATAATAATAATAATAATACTGGAGATATTAATTTCTGATTATTCTTATGAGACTTGTTTCTTCTTATTGGTGTGTATTTTTTTTATCAACGATGTTAGATAATTCGCTTTTAAATTTATTAGATAAACGTATAATTATTTTTTTTTTTATTTAGAAAAAATTAAGAAGTGGCTTTTCAACATGCCGGATTAGCGCTATCCGGAGATCCGGATTAGCGAGACACTATTGTATTATTATTTATTTTTTTTCGATTCTTTTTTAAATATATTTGCCTGGAAACTGTTTAAGCCATAATCGAAAAAATATGTAGACAAAAATACTCTCTATATTACAAAACTTTGAATTCAAAAAAATAAATAAATAAATTTTATTAAAAAAAAAAAAAATATTTTTATTATTCTATTTTTGTTAATTTTTATTTATATTATATATTAATTAGATACAATGAAAAAGGTACATAATTAAATTTTTTCTATTATTGAAATTTGTAGTTAATTTGTAATTAAAATAAAAAAATTGTAATTTATTTTTCAAGTTTGAAATTTTATCTTAATTATATTCATTTGAAATAGTTTTTAAATAATCTGGCATAATATATTTTGGTATGTTAAATTTGATGAGTTTTACTTTTAATATTTTTCTCTCAAATAATAAAAACTAGGAAGTTTCGATTTCGATATCATACAAATATTTTTAAAACTTTTAGAGTAGAATTAAAATTTTTCAAATAAATAAATACATTTCATATCACAAACAGAGATTGAGTGGGTGGTTAAAAATTAAACTAAACCATGAAAGAGAGATAGAGAGAGAGAATATTTTTCAGCATCCAAGAGAGAGAGAGAGAGAGAGAGCTTTATATTTTATTTTTTTAATTTAAAAATCACCAACAAGCGCAATTTTTTTTTTTTTTTATCCTGGGCGGTGTTTTGTAATAAAATTGACAATACAATGAATGCATTGTGTGTACGATGTAATCAACGAGAGCGTAATTGAGTTTAAAGGTTTTTGGAAGGCCTCGTTGCAATTACGCATCAAGACTAGGATTTGGTTTTTTACAAACAACTATCAGGAAACTTGGATGGCTCATTTGTTCAACTTCACTTATTGTTAGATTTTTCTTTTTGTTTAATTTGTAATTAAAAAAAAAAAAAAATTCAAACTAATTTATTTCTTAAAAGGATCTTTCTCATCAAAATCCCCAATTGGGATCTTGAGGTATTTTTTTTTTAAATTCATATGAGCCATATAAATTAACTGGTATTCAATATAATTTGGAAAAATTTCATTGAGGGAGCCAGAGACGACAGTATTCATAGTCGTTGCTTGAGGAAGAAGTAATCATTATCCTTAAATTCCTTCTTTCTCAAGGAACGGGTATAATACCTCTAAGGTGCTTATAAAAATGTTTAGGACACTTTAGTTATCGAATTAAATTAAGAACCCAATTTATACTTTTATAGTGAACAAGAAAAAATCGCTAGAGCGACTTATCTATGATTATATTAAAATTTTATAGTAGAATCACCAATCAATAAAGATTCAGATATTGTAGAAAAAAAAACCGAAAATAAATTATTCAATTAAATATTTACTAAATTCATATATCCGAAAAAATAAGGGTGTGCCTGCCGCCGGGAGTCGAACCACGGATCCACCGATTTGCCCTTATTAAAATTAATTAATTAAAATAAATTATTTTATATGGGTTTCGGTTCCGATTTTGAAACTATCTTCAATTGGTAAAAAAATGACAAAATTAATGTGCCTGAAGATGGATAGGTTCAAACCGAAACGATGTTCTGATTCAAATACACTCTAAATTAAAAGATAATTTTGTTAATCACAGGAATGTATTTTTTTTTTCATTGAAGAATTTTATTTAAAATCAAAATTACTAACCTTCAACAAAACAACTTTATTATAACGGATGTTTTTTTTTATATAAGATAGAAATTTCGGATTAGAAATTATTTTTTTAAACAAAAACAAAAAAAAAGACTTTCAAAAACCTCAATTTTCAAAATGTCATTTTCTTTATCTAGAGGAAATAGCTTGTGACGTTTTTTTTTTAGTGTTAATATTTTTAACCTAGTTTTGCTTAATTATCAAATAAATAGGCATTAAAGAAAATGAATAGTGAGAGATTTCCATCATAGATGCATTAAAATGTCATAATATTGAAGACGAGTTGTGTGTGTGTGTGTGTGTCAATTCCAATGAATAGATTAAGATTTTAGGTCCTTGATTAAATTTTGTATGATCAAAGTGGAATTATATTTAGTAATTACTCTTAATCAGACACTCATTGGCTTCTCCACTCCACTCTAACTACTAGCACTATAATATTAGGTACTGCTTTATCTTGAAACCGATTTTGAAGCTAACAATTGATTTGAGTTTGACGTCATCTTTGACAGTTATGTTAAGTATTCTATTTGAGCCTGAATGTTATTTTAATTAAGTAATTATATTCCATGTTTCAGTGAAAAATTTGTTTTAATTAATTAATTAGCTTTTTCAGTATTTCATGAATATAAAATGAATTAAATAAAATTTCCAGTTTGAATTTTTTTTATTTTAATTAAAAATTATAAATTAATTTCAAATTTAATTCACTACAATAGGAAAAATTTAATTAATTAATTTTGCTTTTTCAGCATTTCATGAATGTAAAATTAATTAAATAAAATTCAGTTTGAAAACTTAGTTTTTTATTATTATAATTAAAAATTATAAAACAATTTCAAATTTCATTGAATATAATAGAAAAAAATTAATTTTTTAATTGACTTTTTCAATATTTGAAATGAATATAAAATTAACTTCAACTCAATGGGCATAGCCTTCAATTTAAAGCAAAAAATATTAAATTTAACCGTTGGCTCTAGTTGAAACATTATAATTTATATATTAAATTTGGCAGTCCGATGATTTTATTTAAGCCATTTGGATACCAAAATGCTTAAATAAATATGCATGGATCCCAAGATAAAATATTAAAAAATAATGAGTATCGTTTAGTCTTAAATGGCCTAAGTTGCCGAAAAAACTGTATGTATGTGTGTGTGAGTGTGAGTGGGAAAAGTGCGTTTAAAAAAAAATATTATTAAAATTATTTAAAAAACATTAGTTTATATGTTTCAAATATGATTTGTTAGTATAAAGTGTTTTTATTTGTTAAAAAAAGTAAATAAAAATAAGGAGGCAATAAATAAATAAATAAATAAAAATAATAATAATAATATACCGTAGATTGAAACATATAACCTTGTGTTTTTACTTTCTCATTTACAAAGTATATAGGATATACAAAGGATATATATATATATATATATATACAAAGGATATAAGATCGTAATCGTAAAAACTTTCAACTTCGAGTTTTTGATGATTCTTAATGTTTTAGATCTCCATGGGTCAAAAAAACAATCATTTTTGGAATTATGTTTGTGTGTGTGTGTGTAAGAACACGATTACTTAAAAACTCTAGCAGTCAAATAGATAAAATTTTGTATATATATACAAAATTAGTAGTATATATACTACTTATACTAAAATTGTAGAATCTTTTATGAACTTTTTTAATTTTATTTTACCTGATTAATATTTTAATTTAATGTTTTATGGCTTTGGAGATTTTTATTCAGGAAACCGAAGGAACTTTGCAGCCAGGAGATAAAATAAAAAAAAATCTTTTATTTAATTTTTACTTGCTGACGATGTTTCGGTCGTCCATCTCGACCTTCATCAGGGCAAATAATTGTCAATAATACACGATCTTAGGTATTTAATGTTTACTCTAATCATATACAATTTCTTTTTTTTAATTTTTATATGTATATAAATTAAAAAATACCTAAGATCGTGTATTGTTGACAATTATTTGCCCTGATGAAGGTCGTGATGGACGACCGAAACGTCGTCGGCAAGTAAAAAAAAATAAATAAATAAATAAATAAATAAAAGATTGTTTTATTTAATCTCCTGGATGCAAAGTGTCCTTCGGTTTCCTGATTAATATTTTAATTAAAAATCATTTTTAAAATTTAAAAATACCGCAATCGAATATTTTCGCAAGTTGATTAAAGTCTCTATTACTTCTCTCTCTCTCTCTCTTCATTTTATCATCATTTGAATATTTTGTTAATAAATTCCAAGTTAAACATCACGATTCATTATGATGTATATATACTGTAAATGTTATAAGAAAATTTATTATTAAAAGAAAAAATTTCTCTCTCTCATAATAAATAAATGTGGATGTTCATTTGCATATATTATATATCCCTTTCACATCAAATTATAGTGCGTTATTTAAAAAAAAAGCTTATTAAAATCATTGAGCACATTTCTTGAATCAAATAAATAATTATGACCTTAAAAATATTTTAAATTTATAAAAATTATATTTTTTACAATTAATACAAGGTTACAAACACAAATTGTGTGCACAATTAATTGTTTGTATATTTGTTATTTTAAACATCACCTGATCTAGAATCTCTTTTTTTTTTCTATTGTTCCAAAATGAATAAACATCAGGTCTTTATTTTAACTTTACTAAAAAAATTTCCTTTCTTTCTGATAGAAATCATTCAATAAATTAATGAATTTTTAATGAAAGGGATATTTCGAATATTCAGGAACATCAAAGAGCAACGGACCAGAGAACCGGCGGAAATAAAAAAAAAAAAAAAAAAAAAAAACGACTGCAATTGTAAAATTCTCACTCTAACGAAATATATTTGACAAATTAAAAAGATTTATGTGAAACAGAACTGGAACTTTTTTATAATAATGGGGCTAGAATAAACAAAAAAAAATTCAAATAGTGTCTGTGCCATCTTTTTAAATCTTTTAACTTTTAAATTACAAATATAGACATTTTACAATAATACTGAAAATAAATTATTCTACTTTGTAATTTATTATAATTAAAATAATTGAAAATTATTAATTGTTGATTATTAAAAACAATTAAAATTTTTCTTTTATTTTACAAATTAAATTAAAGCCTATGTTTATTAAAAAAAAAAAAAATTGAGTGAAAATTATATCCCCCGAAATAGCCTTGTTATTTTTATTTTTAACTAATAATTTAATTAAAAAAGAATTAATTTTCTCTCTCTTTATTCACTTAATCTTTTATACATCCATTTTAAAATTAATTTGACATTTTAAAATTTATGCACTTGATTATTTTTTTAAAAAATAATCATTCTATTAAAAACATTTGTGACCTTTTAATAAAAAAAAAATTCCATATATTTGATTACTCAAATATTACTTCATTCTCTCTTTTTTTAAAATACAAGTACAATGCAAAAACACACAATACAATAGTACAATATTAGGAAAAATTTTATATTAAAAAAAAAATATTTCGAAAGAGAATTTCAAAACGAAAAATTATCTTTTGCAGCATTTGATTTAATCTATGGCGAGGATTTGCTATAGAAGGGGACAAAGAGGTTAATAATGCATATGTATTACGACTTTGTATTAACTATCTATTAAGAATTTTTAAATATTTTTACAACATTTCGACTGGAGAGAGGACCTGACAGCGGATTAGAGCAAGGTCGCAAAATTTTCCAGCCTTAGAAGGCCATACAGTTTTACTCTAGTAAGTTCCGAGGGCAAAAACCATATTAGTCATTGTAGCCGGTGGTTAATAATTGAAATAGTCTCACAATAAAAAATAGTGAAAAAGTACGCAACGATTTATAAAAATGGCTGTAAATCGGACGTGTTCTCAATCCCTGTGACTGTTCCCTCTAGTGTTCTTTATTCAACTTATCACAAAACAAAACAATAAGCCTACAGGCAATGTTATGAGTAGTTAGCTTATGACCATATCAATGTAGATGTCATGGTAGTAGTTATTCAGTAAAGTTAGAATGCTTCAGTAAACTAAATTTAATTTGCATATATTAAACGTTCTGTATATAAGTTTTCAAGTTTGCTAGCTCTCCAAAGGCCGGATAAAATCTGTCCGACTGGCCGGATGGGCCCGCGGGCCGTAGTTGAGACCCCTGGACTAGAGCACAGTCACCACAATCGTTGCTGTTAAGCAATGCCAAGCGCGGCGAAACTTTGGATTGGTGACCCCCAAGAATCAGCGTGTAGAACGATAGCCATCCGGTATTATAAATTTAATATATACAGTAACTAAAATTAAAACCCTAATGGCCTCTTACTGCCGAAAAGGTGAATTAAAAAAAAAAAAAAAAAAACGTTTCGACTGTTGTATTTATATTTTTATTAAATAATTAATACAAATGTGCTGTCGTATAATTAAAAACTCCCATAATAATAGTAATACAAAACACAAAAGCTTTAATAAATAAAAATTCTTAAATTTTACTTTAGTCTTCAGATAATAATGAGAATTTTTTTTTTTTTAACATGCATTGAAATCAAAGATGGTTATTTGTGGTAAATGAATAAATAATAGTGAGGAGATTCAAGGCAACCAAAAGCAATAAATAAAAATATATTTATCTTTAGCTTTATTTTACACGCTTGTCGACGTTTCGGCCTTCATCAGGACAAAGTGCTGTTTGTCTCGAGCTCATAGAGACTCTTGGCAACTCCTGACAATACGTTTGCGCGAACATTCGCCGGATATCATGACTTAGGTTCAATAATCATGACATCCGACGAATGTTCGCACTATTGTCAGAGTTGCCAAGAGCAAACAGCACTTTGTCCTGATGAAGGCCGGAATATCGTCCGAAACGTCGACAAGCGTGTAAAATAAAGCTAAAGATAAATATATTTTTTTCTTTATTGCTTTTGGCTGCCTTGAATATCCTCACTACTCATTATACATTCAGCCACACCTCCTTAAATTAATAAATAATAAATAGGCCTATTTATGAGGATGGGTATAAGGGAAAAAGACAAATGGAAATCAGTAAAATCCTTAAAATTTCCCTGTCGAAAACCGAAACGTGCTATTTTATTCAAATAAACCCCATCAATTTCAAATTTGAAAATTTTTTTGTTCTCTTACCCCTCCTCCCCATTTCCTAAAAGATTAGTCTTAACAAAAGAAGAAAAAAAAAGGTCATGCCATTGTGGCCTATTGGCCATAATACCCGTGGTTTAACGAGTGGTATAGGCGTGGTCCCCCACCTCAGGTCCCTTGATTTATAAGCTTGAATTCCCCCCCCCCCCCATCCCTCTTCTTTATCTTGGGCGGGATCGCAAGCCATCGATGGCGGCGCAAAAAGGAAAAAAAAAATAGCATGGCATCTCGTTAAAATTGCAACCGGATCAGTTTCAATCATTTCCATATAACAAGTAGAAATATATATATGTCTATTCGAACAAATTATTTGCATTTGCTGCTGGCTTACTCTTCAATATGAATAATTCAATGTTTAATTTATTTTTGTTGAGTAGTATACAACAATAATAATAATAATAATAAGAACAATTGTTTTTAATAGAATGTAAATACAATGAAAAAAAAGATAATATTTTGTTAAATTGTGAGAAAATAATTATAAAAACAATATTACAAATAAAAAAATAAATTTTAATTTTTCAAAAAAAAATTTTTAATTTTCATTTAATAATTAGCTTTTTATTGTTAGAGATAATTAGTATTCCAACAATAGAATATTCTCTTTGTTATTGTTTATTTTATGAGATCTAATTCCACATTCTCGAAATTTTAAATTTTATAGATGTTTTATCATTCAGTTTTAATCAACATCAACAATCTACTCATTTCACTTTCGGTATTAAAACATACAGATTATATAATTTTACTTTCTCGTACCCTATATATGAAATATATAGAGAGAGAAAGTATTGCGATCATGTCAAAAATTCGATGTCGAGATTTTGATGGATATACATGTTTTGAGGTCCCCTGAGTCCAAAAAAGTGAGCCCCGCAAATTGGTCTGTCTGTGTGTGTGTGTGTGTCTGTATGTGTGTGACAGATTTTTAGCATGAAGGAATTGAGCTACCGGATTGAAATTTTATATTTAACTTAGGTACCTTCCCAGACGCTCAAAATAAGCTTTTGAACAAAATCGGCCAAAAAGTACTAGTACTTTACTGATGTACTTTTTCAGTTTTTTTCGATTTTCTCAAAATTCCCTCCAAGGATTTTTTTTAAAATTCATAAATCAACTATTTCTTAGATGCTCTTTAAAATGTATATTCTCATTTTAAAATTAAATTAAAATTAAAAATCAATTATTATTTAAATTCCCATTTATTACTTTTTTTTTAAATTTTATTTCTGTCTTTAATTGTTTCGGAGAAAACATATCTCTCTCTCTCTCTCTCTCTCTCTCACTTGCAAACATTATCGTCTGTCTCTACTCTTTTTAAATTCCCTTTCCACCTCTTCCATCCATAGAAACAATGTTAATTTCCTATAGGGATTTGTATGTTAATTTCGATTCAAAAGGGGGTCCCCTTTGGAACTTTTTAGGCATTTAAAATTTTTTTTTCCAATTCTTATGAAACTTTGTATTTATTTACGATTCTATATTGTGTATAAAATGTCCAAATATGAGATTAAAATTTTGAAAAATAACCATAGTTTATTTCAAGCAGTCAACATTTAAAATGCAAATTTGAAACTAAGGTGCTATGGGAAACTAAATATATCTCGACACAAAAAATCTGGTGTGACAGCACCGTGCTGGTCACACCAGATTTTTTTTTATACATTATTTATGTAAGATTAAAAATTATGTAATAACGGGAGAAATAAAATTATTATTATAAATTGGTAAAAAGAAAGCAAGTATTTTTTTGTTTAATAGCAAACAAGCAATGATGAGTAAGAGGAGATGAGAGCACACGGTTGATTGCCACGTTTCTATTGTAACGGGAATAGGAGAGGAGAGCAAGAGTGGATGGGTGGATGGAAGTTTCAAGTCATTTTCAGGACAGGCAGGGATTCAATTGGATCATAACTCCGATTAGTAACAGTTGGGTTTTGGGAAATGTTCCCGTTGACTGGAAGCCAAGTGCCTCCTACTTAACCCACATCTCGAGAGTGAGAGTAAGAGAGAGAGCACAACCCTTAAAACCCAACCAACATCTCTCAAAGGGATATCTTCTATTTCAAAGGGTTGAGGTCAGTCAGTCAGTCAGCCACCTTCTCATTCACACCCCACAGAGGCCGCCGGGACATTTGATGGAATGTCTAACGAGAGATTATCTTAAATAAATATAGAAGAATTTTTTCTCTTTTCATTAAATTTATTTGTATTTTATTTTAATTTATGATTATTGTAAATAATGCATTTTCCATATCGTAATTAATTAACACACAAATTAAGTACTATTATTAAATAATTAAATTGTTGTAAATATTATTATTAATAATATTTTATTATTGAATATAAATAAACTTATTTCTTTTATACAGTATTATCAATGATCTTATTATATAGAGATTGATAACACTGGTCAACACGATTTTTGGGTCTGGCTTCTTCATATGAAATTTTTGTTTCTCCTACTCTAAAAATAAATGTAAAAATAATTTTTTTAATCAAAGTTTGCTTTTGTAGAAACTAGAGCAATTTTTCGAATTTTTTACTAAGACCGGACATTTTTTATATCTCGTAAACTAAGCATATTTTGTGCACCATAGTACCATACAAAGTTGTAGAGCATTAAATTTGCTACAATTTGGTTGTTAAAACGAATATGTAGACCCAATATTAACCGAGGTACGGCCGATCAAAGTTAGACCATGTTTCTCGAATGTAAAACATAGAAAAAATTCGTTAGGCCGTTTCTCGGTTAATATTGAGTTTACAAATTTGATTTATCAACCAAATTTTAGCAAATTTAATACTCTACAATTTTGTCTTTTACTGTAGTGGAGAAAATATGTTTAGTTTCCGAGATATAAGCGAAAAACTGAAGAAAGTCTCAAGTTTCTCGAAATATAAAACAAATAGAAACTTTGATAGGCCATATCTCGGTTAATATTGGGTCTAAATATTCGTTTTATCAACCAAATATTAGCAAATTTTATGCTCTACAAGTTTGTAATGTATTATAATTAACAAAATATGTTTAATTTGCGGGATATAAGCGAAAAACTGGAAAAAGTCTAAAATGAAAAAAAAGAAAATTTGATCGGTCGTATCTCGGTTAATATTGGGTCTAGAAATTCGTTTTATCAACTAAATTTTAGTAAATTTTATGCTCTACAACTTTCTAATATATTATGGTGCACAAAATATGCTTAGTTTACGAGATAGAAGCGAAAAACTGAAAAAAGTACACAAATTTTGAGGTTTTTTTTTATTTTTTCAAACCCCTGTACCAATTAAACAAAAGCAAACTTTAAAAGCTAAAAATGGAAATTTAAGTGTTTTTTGGTGCCTAGAATCAGAATTCCAGCATTAAAACAGAAACCCAAAAAAAAAAATCTTTTTTTGTTGACCTGTGTTATTATTGTAGAATTTTTTATTCTTATTTTTACACTTTGTGTTTTTATGAGCCGCATTATGAGGAACCACAAACATAATAAATAAATATGGTGGGGGGGGGGGTGTTTTCAAAATCATTCATAGATCCATATATACCTTTTATTCGTCGGTGGATTTGAACACAGATCGCTTATACAAATCACCAGATCTCAAAAATTCTTATTAAATGAGAAAATAATATTTTAATCACTCTAGAGCGAAAAATATATTTTAATGGAGATCACATTTTTATGTTAAATAAATTTATCTTTAAATGACTAATATATAAATAAAATCCAAGGGCATTATTTATTTTATGTTATATTCACCGTAATATTTTAGAACAATTATATATTCATATTAAAAAAAAAAAGTATGAATTAGAATGTTCCTAACGGGATATGTTATCCACGAATGGAGGCTAAAAAAAAAAAAAAAAAAAATAATAGCTAATAATAAAAGCATAGCTTATCTTTCTTTCTTTTCTGTTTATATATTTCCGGAGCAAATAGAAGTTTTGTGTATTAAAAGCCGGACTACTCAAGAACATTTCCTGAATGCAAAGTTTTCATTCTGTCTGGGAAAATAATAATAAAAAAAAAAATTGAGATCAATTGTAAATAATGAGATTAACAATAATAGCGAGGAATAAATTTATTTTATTATTGTTTTAAACAATAATTAATTGGCAAACAATTAGTAAATTTGTAATTTATTTTTGTAGAAATCGACATGTTTTTTTTTTTTTTATAATTAGAAATATAACACAACATTTCGACTAATTATTTAGACCTTTTTCAAAAATCAATTCTGTACACAAAACTAGAGAATTGAATTGTAATAATCCACTAATTATAGGTTTAATCATTGAAACATTTTGTAAATTAAAATTATATATACAAACTAGCTACGCTACCGCCTTTGGCGAGCTTAATCCCCCCCATCTATCTGGCCTGCCTAAGGCGGATTTTTTTGAGATTTTCACAAATAACTCCAATGTTTTTTTTTCCCCTCTCGGCTCCTGAGGCCATTTAGGGCTTATAGTAAATATACCGTAGATATATTAATAAATTCTATTATACCGATCTTAATAAATGAAATATCAGTTGATGAATTTGTTAGTTTTGACTTGCTGTAAGCTAGGCAACCAAAAGTTCAATTCACGATTAAATACTCTTTTCTACCTGCTGTTAAAACTCCTTAAAACTGAGTAATCCGTTTCTAGCTTTGGCTATTTGGGTTGCCTATTTTTCAGGAATTTATAAACTCTATGGAATTTTAAATAAATTTTTTAGCAGTGTGATTATGAAGTCAAATAGTCTTAATTATCATTGAGTATTAATTTTTTGTTTATAAAATTCTCACAGGGTGGCAATCAGCACCATATTGGTCAAAATAAATACCAGTGAACGTTCAACACGCTGATTTCTCGGGTCTCAGGGACATTCCTAAGGGGGGGGGGGGGCAGCCTCCCCCGACATCCTAAAACATCTAGAATTTTTAAGCACAACTCTTAAAATATTTCAGGATTGTTTAGGTGGTCTAAAAATGCTTCTAGATACATAAAATTTAAAAAGATTTTCCGAGGAAGGACCTTCGGACCCCCTTCTCGTTCGAGGGTATTCCATATCCCCCGGACACCCATCAACCTCCCAAAAATAAATTTCTATTGCAGGGCCTCACACCCAAGATTTCACCGCGCTTGCTTAATAACCCCAATCTTATGTATGATCTCAAATTATAAGGGAAATTATTTTAAATGTTTTTCCTTAAAAAAAAAAAATAAATTTCCTTATTTTTTTTTTATCTTGAATAACTTACTATAAATTTTACATCAAATATAGAATAAGAATAAGTGCGAAGTGGTTAGCTGAGTAGATCTTGTATTAAGTGATGAAAGAAAGAGCAGTTGCAGCTAGTTTTATTTCGTTTTATAAGGCACTACAAGCCGACGTTTGCGTCAGATATACGACCATCCTCAGGGCTGAAGTATGCCAACAAAACTGCTCAAAAGTCTAGCTTCTTTAGTCTTGACTCGCTTAACGTTTGGTCCATATTTAATGGCGAATCATTTTTTATTTAATTGCACCATTCAACCCTTGTTGACATACTTCAGCTCTGAGGATGGTCGTATATCTGACCAAAACGTCGGCCTAATAAAACTCTTTCTTTCATCCCTTATTACAAGAATAAGAATTATAGAGGATTTCATTTGGCATTAAATTTGAACAAGTATATTAGAAAAAAAAAATTAACCCTTTTCTAAATCCGCCCTTTGGTATTGAATTTTGTTAATTACACCAACTAATTATAAATAAAATGTGTGACGTGTGTGTGTGTGTGTGTGTGTGTAGTTATAGGGAATTTATAGCCACTCCAATTAAATTGAATATCAACGAAATGAACGTGAAACTTTGCTTTAGCTTATCCGAAAATGGTTTTCGGTTAAAACAAAAATCTTAATGCCTCTTATTATCAGTTTAATTATCCCTCTCTGAACAACATACACAATGTCGAAGGTGAGAGAGCGAACGGTCGCTAGCTCGTTCGCTTATCAGCAAATAAATAAGTTTGTTTAGGGTTGCCTTTCTCTATCTATATGCGTGTGTGGGTGATTTTTTTTTTTACATGTGTGTGAGAGGACACGAAATCGTGAGGCTCGTCTCTACCGCCAACATCAGCTGACTCACGATCTTCTCCTCTCCCCCCCCTTTTTTTTTCTATGTCTAGTTCTCTCTCTCTGTCTCTCTAAAAAACCTTTTCAATAGGCAAGGAATGTCAGAGTCACACACACACGCACACTCTGTTTATAAATATTTTTGAGCCAGCAGAGGTGCTTTTTTTATTACCATTTCTAGTTCAATTTGAAAATTAATCATCATCATGGGAAACTTTTTTTTTTTATCGTGCAAAAAAACACAAATGTGCTTTAAATGAAATATTTTAAATGTTTCTTAAAATAATTCAAAATTATTAATTAAAACAATACTTTTTATTTTATTGTGTAAATAAAATTAAAAAAAAATATTATATTAAAATTAATATATTGTGATTTAATAAGTCTATTATTGAGCGATAATTAAATCCAACAATAGGCTTTTATTGTAAATTGTGACATAAAATAATTTAAAATCATAATTGTTTTAATAAATAAAATTAGGGTCTATTCAATGGGGGGGCATCAGGAATATTTTTTTAAATAAAATATATGCTGTTTTTAAAAATTAACCAAATAAAAAATTTTTTTTAGCTTAATTTTTTAAATTTTTTTCCTAATTTTTTTTTTTGGTTAGAATCATATTCCATAATTTTTAAATTTTGTATGTCTGCATTCACAAGTAAAATTAAAATGCAAAATAAAAAGCAAGAAAAATAAAACAATAGAAAATACGTAGTACCAATAAAGTAGTCATAAGATAATTTTGCAGCAGTGCGTCAACTACCCTACCTTTATTATAATAGACGAATTTATTTTTTTTTTATTTATAAAAAAATAAAATAAAATAAATACAAAATAAAACAATACAATTTACACACAATATAAAATAATACAATAAAAAAAAATTATATCTAATCAACAAAATAGAATTGAAAATATTCAATTATTAAAAACAATAATAAACAATTTATTTTTACACAGATTCTATTAAATTTTAATTATAATAATTTTTTAAATAATTATTATTGCCCGATAATTAGAATGTAGTTATTCAACAATCCAGTATTGTTGCTTCGAATTGTCGCTTTCGTTATTGTTAATTTTTCTAAAATTTGTTATTTCTTTATTCCAATTTCCGTTTTAATTAAAATTATCTATCGATCTCATTCTAGCTCTTTTATTTCTAATCATTCCAATTTTTATTTTTTCGCATTTATGTCCGAAATATTCCATTTTTAATGAATTTTATTTTTGTTTTTCTGCAATACATGCATAGAGTGAGTAAATTAGTTCTTGTTTCGTTCTTGAATTATAAATGACTAACTCTCTAATTGATTCCAGCAATCATTAGAATAATTATTGCGTCATTTGATGATAAATCATAATTTTTTTTTTTTTTTAATATTTCCCCTAAAAATTAAATTTAAATTAATTCCAGTTTAATTTACTTTGCTATTTTAATATTCATTTCCTTCTCTTTCGCAATAAAATATTTCCCTTTAATTTATATAATACAAAATAATTAAATTAAATTTTTTTTTGTTAGTTAGATTAACATATAAAATTTTAAAAGTGATAAGAAATAATAATAAAATAAATTTGATCGAATCTTTTAATTAGTAATAATAAAATTATATTTAAAAAAATAAAAATTGTTTTTAAATTTAATTGGAAAAAATAAAATAAATCCAATTGTTTTATTATTGTATTTATATTTTAAATTTAAAAAATCCCCCCCCCCCCTCCACGCTGAGAGTTTAGAGATGTTTACAAATGTCAATATTGGTAATTTAGAAAAGCCAAGGGGAGTGCTTTCGGACCACCAGACAGTCGGATAAATATTTATTTAAATCATTTCTACACTAAATGGTATAAATAAATGCTTGTCTCAATAGCCTAAGATGCTGAAAAATAAATAAAAAAATACAATTGTTTTTTTTATTTAGTCACCGGGGGTATGTTAAAATTTAATACCGCAGAGTTTCCGACAGTGACAGTCGCTCTGTTTGATCAACTTCCCGTCCGTAATTTCAAAAATAAAATTTTACCCGCCTATAGAGGAGGCTATGGAGAATTTAGGGAAAAATATTCGGGTCGTTAAACTTTCCCATTGGAAAGCCTTGTGCTCTATCTTTCCTTATGAAAATTCAAAGCTAATTAATTATAATAATTAAATCTCCCAATTGAAAAATAATAAAAATTGTTATATAATTAAATTTTATTTTTTTTTTATCCTTATGGTCTTCTTAGATTTTATTTTTATCCTTAAGGTGCGCGTTTCAAAAAACCGTTAAACGCCGAATGAGAAGTTGGTTACTCTAGGAGGCAAGAGATGGCGTTAGTTCTGCCAATAGGGAAACAAGCGGTTTTATTCTATTTCATTTGAAAGGTTCCAGCAAATTAATTAAAGGCAAAAAATTAGTTAATCTTTAACACATTGATTACTAATTTAATTATCTATAAGATATAAACCGAATTTTTTTAAAAATATCTTTTATTTAATGGGATTAATCTTAAAAAAAAAAAATTGTGTGGTTTTATGAAACCACGATGCAAGTGAAACTTTTTTCGGGTCATAGGCGTTTAACTGGAAATTTTCAGAAAATTATTAAATTAAGGGTATTAAAATCGCCGTTTTTAATCTTAACTTAATAATTGGAAAATAGAGATGGGAAATCAATAGATGTATGTTAAAAACTGAGAACAATATTTATTTAATAATTAGAAAGATTTGAATCATTTTAAATTATTTTTAAAATTATATTTTATCAATTTAAAAATGAATAATTAAATCTCACAATTATTTTTTTATAATTCGTCATATATATTAAATTTCAACTTTCCTATTTTTTCTCATCATGACTTGTGACGTCATGGCTTATAGCGTCACGGCTTGTAACGCGATATGCTGATAAAAGAGCTAAAAATTTGAGGCCATCAAATAAAAGTTACACTTAAAAAAAAAAAAAAAAAAATGAGGTCGGTAGCTTCAAAATCGGCACCTCAAGACACGCACCTTAACGAATTTTATTTATTCTTGTAGAATTATGCCTAAACCTAAATATTAAAGCCTAATTTTTTAGAAAATGAAAATTTTAATTCCTAACTTCTTTGTCCTAAAGAAAAGAAAGGAAAACAAACATTTCTGATTTTAAATTTAGAATTGATATCGCTTTTGTCGCCTTATCAAATGACGTCTTTATCAGTTTATCTAAGGGATTTAGAGCCTTGAGACTAGCTAGTCTCTACAATATATTCTTAGTTTATTAATATTTATTAAAAAAAAAAAAAAAAAAAAAAAAAGGATAAAATTGCAAAAAACATGGACAAATTTGAAGAGATATTTTTAATCAACCTAGTATATAAGGAAAAGAGGAACTTAATATTTTTTTTTTATTTCTCTCTTCTCTTTCGTTATTTCTTTTCTTTCTGAAAGTTGGTTAACAAGAAATTCTTTCTTATCATTTTGAATTTGAATGACTCAATGGAAAAACCTTTGTATCTATCAATTAATATTTTAGATAAAATTATTTATTTTTCTTTTCAATTATTCTTCAATAATTCAACCCATATAGAGTAATAATTTAGTGAACGCATCTACCTGATGAGAATTAGTAGCCGAAACGTTATATTTTATTAAACATGTTTTTACGCGATTTATGCCCAAAAAAAATTATATTTCTTTTTTCTATAATCAAATAACTCTAGATAAAACGAAAATCCTTCGTAAAGAGACATTTAGCATTTACTTATAAATTGTAGCAGCAGCTTCCCTCGTCGAATTAACAGATGGACGGTGAAATTGTACAAGTCAGTTGGCTGAAAAAATAAAAATAAAAAAATAGAAGAATAGTAATCTTTTATTTTATATCCAAACCGTCCATCTGTTAATTCGACGAGGGAAGCTGCTGCTACAATTTATAAATATATTGTACTCGTCTGAGAATCGAAATTTAATTTATCATTTACCTTTTGCCACCAATTATATATAGCCTATACCCTCTTATTAATATTGATAGCGAATTTAATGACGTCACCAGGAGAATAAAAAAATATTTAAATTCTTTTCTTTCCAATCTCATCCTTCTTCGGGACCAAAGATTGTTAAAAAAAACACACAAATGTTGTTGTGTAATATATAAAATAATTGAACAATATTGAAAGAGGCATTTTTGTGTACGAGAAGAGCTTCAATTGGAATTTAAAAAAAATAACGCACACAAAAAGATGCCTTTTTCAATATCGTCCAATTATTTTATATATTACACAACATTTGTGTGTTTTTTTAACAATCTTTGGTCCCGAAGAAGGACACAATTGGTGTCCGAAACGTCGACTAAAAGAATTAAAATATTTTTAATTCTCCTTGCTGCTAAACTATCTTCCTTACGATTAATATTTTTCTCAAATCTCGGGGCAGGGGGGGGGGGAATCAACCCCTTTACCTCCACCTCTTGTATCCGCCCAGGCGCCAGGCTTGGAATTGCTTAACAACAACGATTGTGGTGACTCCGTGAATTTCTTCTTGATTAACTTTGCATTTTTAAGGCAAATTTTGAATATCTGCTATTATCACAATCACAGATCTATTAGGTGAAAAATGTTTTGCTTTGTAATAAAATCAAATTCGTAATTTAAATAAAAGAGAAAAAAGAAACGTTATTTTGGTGAGTGATACGAATTCCATCATCAACGAAAAGTTTTTTTTTTGTCTTATTCAATTCCCCCCCCCCTCTCTCTCTCTCTTAAAGACCTATTAGTATATAGTAGGTACTGGTAATTTAATTTAAATGGGTGTCGCGCGTGAATCAGTTCAGTGGTGGTTGGTTGGTTGGTTGGTTGGTTTGGTTGATGTCTGTGTGTGTGCCTGTCTGGTGATGAGATGAGATATGAGGCTGCCAGCTGCAGAGGATCCTGAGTGGATGCTGGAACATGTTGATGTTGCCCTGGCATTTCCTCCTCTCTCTCTCTCCTAAAGGGTTTATCTCTCTCTCTCGCTAAATTCCATTTTCGCGTCTAGGAGGAGAAAAAAAAAAACTATTTCCTCTGCTAATTAATCCAGAAGGGGAGCTAAATTTAGCTAAAACAAAAAAAAAAAATATTTATTCAAAGGTGTCTGTGTGTCTATCTAACACTCTGTCTTTTGTAATATAAATATTTGATTTTTGTTGATAGTTTAAAATTACTTGAGAATTTTTCTGTCTGTCATATTATGACAAGCTTTTTTTTTTAGTTAGGATTTTCATTACTATCAATTTCTATTTGAAATTATTGTCTATTTATAAATATAAAATTTAACTTATCCGATTATGCACATTATGTTTGTAATTTATTTTCAATTTTTTGTTTTTGTGCAAAAACAATATAGTGCCTTTATTTTATTAAAATAAAATAAAAATTATTTTTTTATATTAATTACATTTATAATTACTTAAATTTTTAATTAAAAAAAAACTTTTTGTAATTATTAAAATTTTAATTAGAGCTTTTTTTTAAATTTATAATTTTTAATAATGAAAAAATATAACAATACTTAATTATTAGCAATAATTCATAAACCCTTAAATTTCTAAAGCATAAATTTTTTATATATATTGTACAATATTATTATAATTGGTCTATATAAAATCAAAAGTTTTTTTTTCTTTTTTTTAGCAATAAATCATTTATATATTTATATCCCCACAATACAATACAACACATTTTACAAAATAATATGAATACAAAATATCTCAAAACAAAACAAAAAAATACAATATTAATACAAAACAAAAACAATTTAAATACAATATTAATACAAAACTAAAGCAATATCAATACAATATTAATACAAAACTAAAGCAATATAAATACAATATTAATACAGAACTAAAGCAATATAAATACAATATTAATACAAAACTAAATCAATATCATTACAATATTAAAACAAAACTAAAGCAATATCAATACAATATTAAAACAAAACAATACAAACATGAATATAAATAAAACCGGTGTGAACTTGCTTTAAATGTTGAAAAATTGTTCGAGAGCTTCTTTTGTTTCCTTGGTTGGGTTAATTTCCAACAAAACATATATTAATTTTAATTTAAATAAAAAATAAAAGATTTTTATTCAGTTTTCAATGGTTAGCGAAATTTTCCAGGGTATTAAATAAAATTTTCATTATAACTACAGGATTTTTTTTTCTAATTTATCAATGTATAAAGAGAAAATTTGCTATTATTTCTTTCTAAAAGGGAGTAGATCCAGGGGGGGCGGCGCAGTTGGGTGCCAAAGGCGTGCCCTACATTAAGAAAAGACTTTCCAAAAAGTATGACTTGATTCGGTCAGTGGCACATGATCTCTTGCATTGGAGAGAGATAGATCTGGCAACATTGCCATGCCTGCCCACGTTTTGGTCCATTGAGCCTCTATTATCTTATTATTAGTGTAAGTGGGCGATCTGAGGGCGGTGGGTATCTCTCTCTCTGTCAAATTTTAATTAAGTCAAGGAAACAGTTCAAATCAAAGACTGTATGTGGGCTCCGTGAACTATTCAAGCAAAAATAATAATATTAATATTAAATCCAAATATGAAATGAGGTCATTTTGATGACGTAATGCTTATGTTGTTGATGAATAAAAGATTTTTTTTTTTTTAATTTTATTTACATGCAATATGTAATGTTAAGGACCTAATCTCATTTTTTATTCAAACAAAAGGTATAATCATATTCACCCATAGGTAGGGGGGAAATTAAATAAAATTTTCAAATAATTGATATCTTAGCCTATAGTATAAAAAATAAAATAATTTATTCCTTTTTTTAGAGAAAAAATAATTTCTATAATTAAATAATTTATTTGATTTACTTAAAAATAAATTTATCATAAGCTAACCCCCCCTCTCCCCCCGTCTCGTGGCCTAGAGGCTAGGGGTGTTTACAAATGGAATAACTAAATGTGCCTGGACTCCCTAATATATCGTTTTTAAAATAATGAATATCACCATTATAAACACATCACAGCCACAACCTCAAACAATACTTTCTCTTTATGTTCTATACGAGAAAGTAAAAACAAATAACGTAAAAGTTTCTATGGCCTAAGATGCCGAAGACTTAAAATAATTCAAATTCACCGTTGGCACTAGTTGAAACGTTTTTAAATTTAATTAAATTATCATCTAATTATAAATAAAAAAATAACATAAAGTTAAGTTTAAAAAATATTTTATTTTAGCTTTTAATTTGTGCCATAGCTCTGAAGATGATGTATTAACTTTGAAAGATCAAATAAAATTCTTTTGAAACTTAACCTTGTGTTATTTATTTATCTATAATTAAATGGTATTAATAATTTAATTAAATAAAATTTTTATAAAAATTATTATCCATATTGTATTATTGAAAGGAAAAATTTAATTAATTTTTATTTTATTTTAAATATTAAATCTATATTGTAATTGTTTATTAAAAATTAAATATTAATTGTTATAAAATAAATAATTTTTATTGAAAAATTATATAATTAATTTTTAATATAACATAAAATAAATTATAAACGTTTGTTATTACTAGGGCTCGGATTTCGCCCTATTTGCCTTTTTTTAATTTATGGCTTAAAATTTAGGCCAATATGATATGTATACGTTTCATGAAATTCTGAATAAAATAAGAGGCATTTGTTAGTGCCTATAATGCCTATTTTGGCCGATTTCAGGTTTTAGTGCCTATTTCATCTATAAATGCCTTTTTTTAGTGCCTATTTTAAGTATTTTAACTTATAAAATAATATAAAAAAAAAATTTAAAAACAACGCTTTTATAAATGTACTAAAAAGAGAAAAATAATTATGTATATTTTCTTTAAAATTATATTAAAAATTAATATATGTTACTAAAACTAAAAGCGTTGGGCGCGGGATTTGCAAATTTTAATTGTATAAATAGGCCTATTATATGTTTTATGAATACATTTTCATACCATAGACTTGGCGGGTGGTTAGGCAAAACAGTTTGAAGTGACTCAAATGTTCTAGTTAGATTATTTTATTTTATTTTTTTTTTTGATTCATGTATCGGTGAATTAAGGTTAGTTGATCCTCTGCAATGCAAATTGAAAGAGATTGTTAATTTGCGCGCCCAACGCTTTTAGTTTTAGTAACATATATTAATTTTTAATATAATTTTAAAGAAAATATACATAATTATTTTTCTCTTTTTAGTACATTTATAAAAGCGTTGTTTTTAAATTTTTTTTATATTATTTTATTTAACTCTTTTTAGTTTTTGTAATAAAATATTAATACGTATGAGTTATATACATATACACGATACAATAAGTCAATTTGTATTTTAAAAGAAGAGAAATTTTTGATTATAAATTTCACCCCCTCTTTTTTTTGATAGGCCGAAATTAATTCACCTACAAAGATGAGACATATCAAATATTGCATTGTCACGGGAGTTACATACGTGTATAAAATTTCAAAGCTCTAGGTTAAGTAGAACTAGTCGTAATTTCAATCGCTAACTTTGTCGGACCTAACAATGGAAATGTGATTAATTGGCCGCTAATCTGAATTTAATTAATTTTTAATTATTTTGAATAGCACATTTTGTAGAGTAAAGTCTATTTATCACCTTTGCTAATGCTCAAAACTCTAAATTAATTATAAATAGGAGAAATTTTGATTATAAAACTTCCCCCCCACTTTTTTTGATCGGCCGCCATTTTGTAATTAATTCACCTACAAAAATGAGACATATCAAATATTGCATTGTCACGGGAGTTACATACGTGTATAAAATTTCAAAGCTCTAGGTTAAGTAGAACTAGTCGTAATTTCAATCGCTAACTTTGTCGGACCGAACAATGGAAATGTGATTAATTGGCCGCTAATCTGAATTTAATTAATTTTTAATTATTTTGAATAGCACATTTTGTAGAGTAAAGTCTATTTATCACCTTTGCTAATGCTCAAAACTCTAAATTAATTATAAATAGGAGAAATTTTGATTATAAAACTTCCCCCCACTTTTTTTAATCGGCCGCCATTTTGTAATTAATTCACCTACAAAGATGAGACATATCAAATATTGCATTGTCACGGGAGTTACATACGTGTATAAAATTTCAAAGCTCTAGGTTAAGTAGAACTAGTCGTAATTTCAATCGCTAACTTTGTCGGACCTAACAATGGAAATGTGATTAATTGGCCGCTAATCTGAATTTAATTAATTTTTAATTATTTTGAATAGCACATTTTGTAGAGTAAAGTCTATTTAACCCCTCTGCTAATGCTCAAAACTCTAAATTAATTATAAATAGGAGAAATTTTGATTATAAAACTTCCCCCCACTTTTTTTGATCGGCCGCCATTTTGTAATTAATTGACCTACAAAGATGAGACACATCAAGTATTGCATTGTCACGGGAGTTACATATGTGTATAAAATTTCAAAGCTCTAGGTTAAGTAGAACTAGTCGTAATTTCAATCGCTAACTTTGTCCGACCGAACAATGGAAATGTGATTAATTGGCCGCCATTTTGAATTTTTTGAATTTTTAATAATTTTGAATAGCACATTTTGTAGAGTAACGTCTATTTAACACCTCTGCCAATGCTCAAAACTCTAACTTAATTATAAATAGGAGAAATTTTGATTATAATATTTTACCCCCACTTTTTTTTGATCGGCCGCCAATTGGAAATTAATTGACTTACAAAGATGACACACATCAAATATTGCATTGTCACGGGAGTTACATACGTGTATAAAATTTCAAAGCTCTAGCTTAAGTAGAAGTGGTCGAAATTTCGATTTGCAAATTTGTCGGAAAAACAGGAAAGCAAGTTAATAAAAGCGTTGTAAAAATAGGCTATTTTAAGCCAATTTCGGCTTTTTTTTTTGAAATTTAACAATAAATTCATTTTATATCACAAATCCGGAGAAAAATTACAAAAAAAATCGAACGAGATTCGAATACTAAAAAAAAAAAAAAAAAAAAAAAAACGAAAAACGGCGCCCCAGTTGGGCTTCACCCCCTCCGCCCTCATTCAGCCATCTTTGTGCAAAGGAGGTAATTGTTTTATCTTTGTTTCCAAAAATAAGACATCAATTTTTAAAATTTTTTATATTATTTCTTAAATAATGCCTTTTAAGTGCCTTTTTAAGTGCCTATTTTTACAATAAATGCCTTTTTAAGTGCCTATTTTAATAACTTTTAGTGCTTAGTTGCCTGCCTATTTTAAAGATTTTTAGTGCCTATAAATCCGAGCCCTAGTTATTACTATAAATATATCAAAAGTTGATAAATTATGAAATAAAAATAAAAATTTGGTTTCTTAATATAAAAATAATAATATTAAATCTCTCTCTGCGATAAGAAAAGTTGCCACGTTAGGCTTTTCGTATTTAAGAACGATTTTTAAGTCTCTGCTGTTGGTATTATACAATAATTTTAAGTATAATTTCATTCCCTGCTGGCTGGCTGCTCGTTCATTCGTTCGTTCCTTTGTGTAATATGTCGGAGGTATTATTATTATTATTATTCGAGGTTGAATCAACAAAAGGCTATCTTTTAACGACTTGTTTTATCCATATTTGTATTTTCTTTATGACTCGTTGCTTACAAAAGCTGCCTAAAATTCCATGCCAACTATTTAAATTATAAAACATGGCGCAAAAATAAATAAAAAAAGCTATTTAGTGGAATCAATAAATAAGGAATCCGTTAGCAATGGGCATCAAAAACATTTTTTGAATGGAAACTAGGCAGACACTTGTATGACGGTTCGGTTACTATTTTTTTAATTAAATTCTATTCCAAGCAGTTAGACAATCTTGTATTGATTGTTTTTAGGAAACAAATTGCATCACTATTATTTAATTTAATTATAATTAATTGCACAATTAAAAGTTTTGTCTTTTCACATTACGCATAATTTAGTGCTGATTGGTCCATTTGTTCCAAGATATTGCCTTTTATATACTAAAAAAAAAATTAAATAAAGGTTTTGATGTTAAATTCATTTATATTAAAAGTACGACTAAAAAAAAAAAACAAAAACAAAACAAAGTTGTTGAAAAACTTATTACAATAGACTTTTTTTTTTAAACGAATAAAAAAATGAAATAAGTTGTTCTTTGTCTAATCATAGTCTACAAAACAATTCCCTAAAGTATTTTATATTTTATCGATAACCACCGTAGCTTAAAAAAAAAACGTAATAATAAACTCCATTATTTAATATTATTATTAATAAATTTATTTTCCGCTTGGAAACGCTGCTATTTGTAGTTTATTTCTCTAAAAAATTAATTCTATTTAATATTGAGTTTTATAAAAAAAAAAAAATATTTTGTTTTTCTTCAGTTAGCATTTCTTTATTTACTGGTATAGTTCCGGGATGACCGGTGGTTTTTTCTTTTGACGAAATTGGAAAAAACTAAAAAAGTGTATCAGTAAAGTACTAGTACTCGAAGTCTTACAAAAATGAGCCTTAACCTGATTTGTTTTGTTTACGGGAAATTATATATATATATATGCCTAATTAAAATTAAAAAAAAAAAAAAAAACTTGTCAAAGGGAATATTAAGAAAATTGAAAAATACTATGAGGTTGACTATGCAATTGTATCATGTATTTTGTACGATGTAACTTTAACGTGTTATTGATATTATGTACAACTAGAAGCATTTTTTCCTTAGTATGTTGATATTGTTTTCATTTTGTTTTAGTTTTGTATTTATATTGTTTTCATTTTGTTTTAGTTTTGTATTTATATTGTTTTCATTTTGTTTTAATTTTGTATATATATTGTTTTGTTTATGTGAAGTTTTATATAAGCCTGCATTGTACTTTTGTTTAATATTTTATAACCCAATGGCCATCCGCTAAACGAAAAAGAAAAAACTAAAAAAGAACCTTAGTAAAGTACTACTAGTACTTGAGATTACCCAAAGACGAGATCAATCGTATTTTCTTTTGTATAGCGCATATAGTAAATATTTAAAACATGAAAGAAATTGGTAAGAATTTCGAAAAAATGGGAAAAAAAGTACATTAGTAAAGTAAAATAATTGTGAAAAAAAATTTATTATCATTATTTCTAAAAATTATTAATTCGTTATTATATTATTTTTGAATTATTATTGAATAATAAAAAAAAAATTGTTGAATTTATTATTCATTAATTAAAATAAAACACAAAATAAATACAATACATTGAAAACAATTTATTTTAAACTTATTTTAAATAGCAATAAATAAATATTTATATTTATTTATTTGATTAGAGTTTATAATAAATAAGTTAATTGAAATATTACCTTAGTAAAGTACTACTAGTACTTGAGATTACCCAAAGACGAGATCAATCGTATTTTCTTTTGTATAGCGCATATAGTAAATATTTAAAACATGAAAGAAATTGGTAAGAATTTCGAAAAAATGGGAAAAAAAGTACATTAGTAAAGTAAAATAATTGTGAAAAAAATTTATTATCATTATTTCTAAAAATTATTAATTCGTTATTATATTATTTTTGAATTATTATTGAATAATAAAAAAAAAATTGTTGAATTTATTATTCATTAATTAAAATAAAACACAAAATAAATACAATACATTGAAAACAATTTATTTTAAACTTATTTTAAATAGCAATAAATAAATATTTATATTTATTTATTTGATTAGAGTTTATAATAAATAAGTTAATTGAAATATTACCTTAGTAAAGTACTACTAGTACTTGAGATTACCCAAAGACGAGATCAATCGTATTTTCTTTTGTATAGCGCATATAGTAAATATTTAAAACATGAAAGAAATTGGTAAGAATTTCGAAAAAATGGGAAAAAAAGTACATTAGTAAAGTAAAATAATTGTGAAAAAAAATTTATTATCATTATTTCTAAAAATTATTAATTCGTTATTATATTATTTTTGAATTATTATTGAATAATAAAAAAAATTGTTGAATTTATTATTCATTAATTAAAATAAAACACAAAATAAATACAATACATTGAAAACAATTTATTTTAAACTTATTTTAAATAGCAATAAATAAATATTTATATTTATTTATTTGATTAGAGTTTATAATAAATAAGTTAATTGAAATATTACCTTAGTAAAGTACTACTAGTACTTGAGATTACCCAAAGACGAGATCAATCGTATTTTCTTTTGTATAGCGCATATAGTAAATATTTAAAACATGAAAGAAATTGGTAAGAATTTCGAAAAAATGGGAAAAAAAGTACATTAGTAAAGTAAAATAATTGTGAAAAAAAATTTATTATCATTATTTCTAAAAATTATTAATTCGTTATTATATTATTTTTGAATTATTATTGAATAATAAAAAAAAATTGTTGAATTTATTATTCATTAATTAAAATAAAACACAAAATAAATACAATACATTGAAAACAATTTATTTTAAACTTATTTTAAATAGCAATAAATAAATATTTATATTTATTTATTTGATTAGAGTTTATAATAAATAAGTTAATTGAAATATTAGAAAGTATTTCTTTCAACAAATCGATATGATGACATTCTTACGTTAAATTTTTGGCACCGTATCTAAAAATATCTATTTCTGTTTAATATACACCGTATTTTTTTTTTTTTTTTTTTTAATTTCCAAATTATCGAGGTATCAAACAGATTATTAATTCAATAAATTTTCTATACATATTAAACAACAAATATAAAGTTCTATCAATAATTAATCAGTAGAACAATAAATTGACACTTGTGTATCGATTTCTATTTTAATATTTATATAATAATATATCAAATATTTTAAATACAAATACGGATACTATTATCATAGCGATTATTGATATTTTAGTTTATTTTTAGGTATATATATGTGATTATTTCCGTCCGTTGGTGAGTCAGCCAACTAACAGACGTAGACTAATCGATTTCTAATAAAGGCGAGGCAAGGGGAAGGGTTCTGGGTTCAAATCCAGGCATGCGAAATGCACACACCCTCTTTGTAGCTATGGAGTACAAAACTTTGGCTAAATTAAACTTTTTTAGTATGTGAGTCTGCAATTTTCAAGACAAGGACAAAAAGTCATTTGGTCCAGTGAAAAGTGGTTAGAATAAATGATAATGATCCCCCTCCCTTCCCTCCCCCCCCCCTCTTTTTCTTTCCACTCATTTTATTTTATGAATTTTGTGTGCGTAGATATAGTATTCGTTTTTATGGTTTCTCTGTTAAAATCAACAGTAATTATTATTATTATTATTATTATATAGCAACGAACGATAAAACTCGCTAAAATTCCGTCAGAAGGGTTAAATGTTGTTGAAGATGAAATTGCTTGGCATTCTGGAAAATATAAATTTGTGTATTGTGTATTGTGACAATTTCTTTTATTTTAATGGTTAAGTTTAAAATTTTGAAAATTCTAATAGCAATGCCCTTGATTAATCAATTGTTAGGTAATTGTTGATTTTTAATTTCTATATATATAGAGAGAAAGTATTGAATTCATGTCAAAAATTCGAGATTTGAGATATTTTGATGGATATACACGTTTTGAGATCCAAAAAAGTGGTTTTCGCGACATGGTCTGTCTGTGAACAAAATATCTCGAGAATAAAAAGAGCTAGGAGGTTGAAATTTTATATTTAAGTTAGGCACCCCCCCCCCCCGGGACTTGACACAAAGCTTTTGAATCAAAATCGGTCAAAGAGTACTAGTACTTTACTGATGTACTTTTTCAGTTTTTTTTTTTTCGATTTTCTCAAAATTTGCTTCAACGATTTTGATTAAAATTCAAAAATCAATTATTTTTTATATGCTCTTTGAAATGTATATTCTCATTTTGCCATTGAAATCTTCTGAAGCACCACTTTACTCTTGTGCTTCATAGGAAAGATAGAAGAAATGGTTGCCAACAAATTATAAATATTTTCCCATATTTATAAATTTTATATCTTGAATTCTAATATAACGGCGGAGACTAAATATATGTCGACACAAAAAATATGGTGTGACAAGCATAGAATACAACTTTCGATTAGCGAACCAGACCCTCGAACTACTCTAATAAAACTCACTTCCTGAGTCCGGTGGCCTGGTGCAATGGACACCACGTCTATGCCCCGGAAAGGCTGGAAATCCTGGGTTCGAATCCCGGGGGCCATGGGATGTTTGGCCTCGCCAATAAATAACTCTCACAGCTTTGTTAAAACAAAATTAGAAAAGAATAAATCAAAACAAAGGCAAAATCATGATTTTCAAAAATTAAACAATATAAAAGCAAAACTACAATAACGATACCATAAATAAATACCGTAAATGGTATTATATGGCCAATTGTTGGAGGGTTTTTTCTTATAAATATTAATCTAATTTTTTATTATTAGTTCCAAGACACTGCAATGAAAGTAGATCCCTACTAAATTGATTGTTGAAATTGAAGACGGAATTCGCTAATATCTTTGAATTTCCATTCTTTTATACCAAATAGTATAATTTCATTAAAAGAAGCTAATGAAACATTATTAAAAACATTTTAATAAATATATTCATAATTGTTTCAAATTAACATCTAGTTTGGTTCTTATCACATTTTTTTTTATCATATTCATCTCTTGTGTTGTTTTTTTTTTTTTTTTTTTTCAAATCATGAATTATTTAACTCTTTAGTCAAATAAACCAAACAAAAAAAAATGCTTAAACATATTATTTACTTTATTTCATTGTGAAATTCATTTATCTAACCTCAAAAGCCCATTATATGAAATTTTAATCGTTATTCATTCAATTCTCTCAATGTTCTTCCCAGATACAATATAGGCCATCGATTTTGTTAAATCGGCATTTATTGGCTCCACACCCCCTACCCTCAGCCTACTAGGAGATTAATTATTCATGATTTATCCAAAATGGCTTTTTGGTCTCTCTGTCTCTCTGAATTCCCCCCCCCCCCAAAAAAAAAAGGAAGAAAGAAAAAGGAATGTGACGTCGACGACCGCTTCGTTACATTATCTCCCTAAACTCAATAGGGAATTGGCAATTTATTTTAATTTTTTTTTTTTGCCTTTTAATGGAGAAGAAAAAAAGAATAAGATGAAGAGAAATAAAGTAATTCTGTATATTCCTCTGATTTTTAATAAAATAAAAATTAAAAATAAATAAATGATGACTAGACAAACATTCTCTTATTTTCGAAAAAGGCAGTTTATTGTAATCGGAGATTCTCTTGTAATGCATGCAACATAAATGCATATTTTCACTATGTGTCCATCAGCACATTCATTTTTTAATTTTTCTTTGGAGAAATTAAATTATTTTTAGTCTGTGTGTTTACAAAAACGTATTTTAACAAATATTTAAAAGAAAGCTCCGGATTGGTGACCCCGGGCAATCAGCGTGTGGAACGCCCCCCAGGTAGCCATCGATACTATGTATTTTCAATAAATAAATCGATTTATCACCCCTAAAATGGCCTCTGTAGCCGAAAGGGTTGAAATTTTTTTCGCATAGCACAGCACGCCTATGCCCCCGAAAGGCTGGAAATCCTGGGTTCGATTGGGGACCATGGGATGTTTGGCCTCGCCAATAAATAACACTCACAGCTTTCTTAGATATTATATCTTTTTATTTCGAAAATAATCGAGATGTTTTGAATACTAATATCAAAATTTAAATAAACATATAGGCTAAATCTCGAAAATATTTAATAATTTTGTTTTTCATTTTTGTAGTTTCGCCTTTTACATTGCTTAATTTTTTGAAATAATGTTTTGCCTTTGTTTTGATTTATTCTTTTCTAATTTTGTCTTAATCTTCTTGTTTTTACTTTTTGTAAGATTTAAATTCTCGACCGTTAGTTCTCGTTGACACATTATGTAAATTAATATTAATAAATATACAAATTAAACAGTAGGGTTATTTGTATATTTAATTTTAATTCATTTTTGTAGTTTTTCCTTTATATTGCTTAATTTTTTGCCTTTGTTTTGATTTATCCTTTTCTAATTTTTGTTTTTACTTTTGTAGTTTTGCCTTTATATTGTTTATTTCCTGACTTCTTACTTCTTGGAATTATTTTGTCTTTATTTTTTTTATTTTTTATTATTTATTTATTTATTTTTTCTTATCATATTATTGTATAATGTTATTTTTTCTTATTGTATGATTATTTTATAAGAATTTTTTGTATCATTATTTCTTATCATGTATAATGTTATTTTGTATTTATATTGTTTTAGTTATATTCCTTTTATAAATGTATTTTTGTAATCATTTTTAGCCCAATGGCGGTTGGCTAGGCGGGCAGAATAAAATTCAAAATTGTTCGAAGCACACTTTGCATTTCATAGGAAGGATAGGAGAAATATACATTTAATTACAACAATAGCCCTCGGGGCTTGGTGTAGGGGTTAGCGTGCTAACCTCGTATACCAAAAGTCGCGGGTTCGGACCCCAGGCAGTCCGATGATTTTATTTCCAAATGGCTTAAATAAGAATGCCTGGACCCCCAAGGGGGGGGGGGGGGGCCCATATGTATATTAATCAATAACGGATATCGTAAAAGTCTTATATGCCGAAAAAAGACTGTGAATGTGTGTGTGTGTGTTAAGGGGCCATCCATAAATTACGTCACACCTAAAAGGGGGGGGAGGGTATCACCAGAATGTGACAAGGGGCAGGGGGGTGAAAAACCTTGTGACGTCACATTTCAAAATTCGAGATGCCCAAACGCGAAATTTATAGGTAAACAAAAATTTTTTTAATATTTACGAACGCAATCTATATTTTGGGGGTCCAAAGTCGATGGGAAAATGATTAATTTTTGTATTTTTAATTAGCATAATTAGGTGTCTATTATTGGAAAATGTGTGACGTCACATCAGATGGGAGGGATTTTTAAAAATGTGAAACCTGTGACAAGGACTGGGGGAGGGGTTAAAAAGTCTTGAAATTCGTGTGACGTAATTTATGGATGGCCCCTAATCAGAAAAAAGGTGAGTGTTAAAAAAAAAAAATTACAAAAATACAAATATTCTATAACAATCTTAAGAACAAAAAAAAAAAAAAACAAATTCTTATTCATCAACTTTTAAGAAAGTTTTCATTTCATAAATTAAAGAAAGAAGAAAATTTAATTCCCAAACCTGCCATTTTCTCCAAACTAGTTTGCCTCTCTCTCTCTCTTTCAAAGTGTGATTTATAACATACCAACCTTAAAATGTATGTCCAACATGGCGAAAAAGAATCCCCCCCAAATGGTAATAGAGTCTTAAATAAAAAAAAAAAAAAAACCGAAGGCGAATGACTGACTTTAATATATGATATAGCAGAAGAGATGCGCGAACACGTTGCATTGCGCATTTTAAAAGAGAGGGGGACAGACAGAGAGAGAGAGCAGTCGATTATCGGTCCTGGGTCGGTTTCATGTCTCCAGTGGGGGGGGGTTTAATGTCAAGATGCCAGAAGCTTCTTCTTCTTTTTTTTTTAGGGGATGGTAAATTCGCGGGGCCAGGAACGTGCTTCGCTTACTAAAACGCCCTCTTTTTTTTCTCTCTCCCTTGGAACTTTTTTTTTTGCCCTCATATCCTACCCTCTTGTTAATTAAACGAGTTACCACTTGAATATAGATACAGGGTGTAAAATTTGTTTGACTCAATTTGATGATATTATTATTAAATAGGAAATATTTAAAGTAGAAGCCAGGGGAATGAACTCACCTTAAGGTGGAGAGGGCCCGCCTAAGGCGGATATATTCCTCTAAGGATCAAATTAAATTATATTACAATATTTACAAAATGTTTATAACCAAAACAATATAAATACAAAATTATTAAGACTATAAGAAAACAAGATAAATACTTCAGAAGTGACTGAAAGTATAATGAGTGTTGAGGAGATTCAAGGCAGCCAAAAGCAATAAAGCAAAAATATATTTATCTTTCGCTTGTCGACGTTTCGGCCGATATTCCCACCTTCATCAGGACCTTAAAAAATATAAAATGCACACAAAATTACAATACATCTCTGCAATATTCTTTTTTTTAAATATATATATTTCCGGGATGACTGAGCTGAAGATCGGATCTTTTGATAAAATGAGAAAAGTACATCATTAAAGTACTAGTACTCGAAGTCTTCCAAAAACGAAACCTAGTTTACCGGAAATAGTATATAGGCCTATTTAAAATTTGAAAGAAAACTTCAGAGAGAATATTGAGAAAATTGGAAAAATCTAGAAAAGTACATCAGTTAAGTACTAGAACTTGAGGTTTTTCAAAGACGAGGCCTAGCCTAATTTGTTTGGTATACCGAAATATTTAACCAAGTATTTATTAATTTCAAATAAGCGAAAAATTAATAAATACTTGGTTTATGTTTTTCATAATTACTTCATGGACCAACACATCATATAGATAATCGACTTCAAGCCGACGTTTCGGTCAGCTATACGACCATTCAGGGCTTAAGGTGTTTGACAAATCCCCAAAATGTCGCATAATTTATACGTTGTAAACCAGTCGACATTTGGGGATACTATGTTGCTCTATTTGTTATAATGGTCGTATATTTCTTAATCAAGACTACAAGTTACCTTACTAATCATGTAGATAATTCTTCATTTGTAAATATTCAAAACTTAAAAAAAAAAATCGGTAAAGGGCGTATTAGATAGATATATAAAGGGGCCATCCATTAATTACGTCACACCGAAAGGGGCGATATCATCAGAATGTGGCATTAGGCGAGGGGCGGGGTAGCGGTGAAAAACCTTGTGACGTCGCATTTCAAAATTCGAGATGCTCAAATACGCGATAAATTATAGGTGAATAAATACTTGGTTAATGTTTACAACTCATCTATATTACTTAATGGACCTTAGCACCTCGCTATGAGATAATTTTTTTTTTTTGTATTTTTAATTAGCATAATTAGGTATCTATTATTGATAAAAAAAAAGTGTATAATAGGGTGGAGGGAAAATTGAGAGGGGAGGGGTTAAAAATCTAAATTCGTGTAAAGGACGTAATTTATGGATGGCCCCTAAGTGGCTTAGTTGGAAAATAAGATGTGATCACAGATATAAAGTTAAATAGTAAAAATTATATTGTTTGAACTCACATTCTGTTGCGGGCGTTTTAACGTATACACCAAATATTATTTTATCCATAGTCTTGTCTTTTTTAAATTTTTCATTTTACACGAGTTCATAAGAGAGAAAAACAAAATTTCGCCAATTCTTCATTAGTGGAATTTTTTTTTTTTTATATATCTCCATATTTTATAATTTATTTATTTATTCAATAATCAATAAAAAAAAGAGTTATTATATTTCCATTCTGATATTTATTTATTCTATTTTATTATTAAATAAAGTAGCCTACGTATGAGAGAAAAGGTTTTTTTTTTCGATAAAAAAAAAAAAAAAAATAAAGTTATAAATAACTAATGATGTTTGGAAAAACAATTTCGAAAATTAAAAAAAAAAAATCCCCAAAGGGTATTTAGATTCAGATCTAACATACTGTTACGTTTATTCCCTTAACAGATTCCCATGTAGGTAACAAAAAAAAATCAAATTAATTTTTATTACCATCTCTCTTTCTCTAATAAATAATTATTAAATTTTCATTTATCAATATGAATAAAAAAAAAAGTGGTATGATGAGAAACATCACAAAACATTATCTTTTCTATTGCATAATTTATCAGCACTTATCTTTTTTAAAGTGAAACTTTTATTTGATCCTCTCAAATTTTTTCGCTCTTCTATCAGCATGCCCGTTACAAGCCGTGACGTCAAAGGCCGTGACGCTACAAGCCATGACGTTACAAGCCGTGACGACAAAAATAGGAAAGTTGAAATTTAATATATATGACGAATTATAAAAAAATAATTGTGAGATTTAATTATTCAATTTTTAAATTGATAAAATATAATTTTTAAAATAATTTAAAATGATTCAATTACTAAATAAATATTGTTCTCAGTTTTTAACATGCGTCTATTGATTTCCCATTTTCCAATTATTAAGTTAAGATTAAAAACGCGATTTAATTGAATAATTTTCTGTAAATTTTCAGTTAAACGCCTACGATCCGAAAAAAAAGTTTCACTTGCATCGTGCTTTCATAAAACCACACATTTTAATAAAATTTGATCCCCATATAGGGATTTAGAGATATCCCATTCTTCGCCTTTATTATTCCCGTGGTGCGGGGTCGGCGTAATTCTCTCTAAACAAAAAGTTAAACTTTATTTTGAGTTGTTAAAAAAGTTTCTCTTACGAATTTATAATTCGTTTTTAAATAATAATATTAAATATCTTGTTTTATTGTTGTTTGTAAAGTATTATAAGAAAGATTTATTATAAATATAATAATATTATATACGGGTTGATACTGTAGTACAGTTTATAGATTGCCTAAATGCGGGTCTTAAAATAGCCCTCATTCTAGTAAAAGAAAGGGAAATTTCATAAACACACACACACATACTATAATTCAATTAAGTTATTCTTAAAATATAAAAAGTTTTTTTAATGGAGAAAATATCGTTTAAATAGACGAATTAATTTTAAAACTTTCCTATAAAGGGAGGGGGTAAATAAATTCTATTTTTAACATTAATTATTAAATAACACGGATTTACAAAAAAATCAAACGTGTGGAACCCCCGAAGTTCCTCACGCCTTTTCTTCAATAATTTAATATGAATTTAAAAAATCTGGTGTGACTGGTCGCACAGCACACAACTTTCTCTATATATAAAGATAACATATAGGTAAGAGAAAGTAAAAAGAAAGCAATTTCCAGCCTACAGTAGATAGAAAGAAATAGACTTCGGCTAACCTCGCAGTCGCTCGGGCGAGGGAACGCATTTTTGTTACGATATTCCGTTATTTTCTCCCATAAGCCGCGTTAAAGAACTTTGTTCCAAAAAATCTGGTATGACTGATTGCACAGCACACCAGATTTTTTGTATCGAGATATATTTTAATTTTCCATAGCACCTTAGTTCCAAACTTGGCCTCTTACATTTCATAAGTAAAAATCTGAAATACATCAGTAAAAGGTACAGTGACGGACAATATTAAGTCCCTCCCTGGCCTGGAACGCGCAGGGTTTTCAAGTCAGGTAGACCTCTTAGTGGGACTTAATATTGTCCCTCACTGTACTTCAAACAAATTTCACGAAAATTTTTACTGATATACCGGTACTTTTTAAAAAGCATCAAAAAAAAAAAATAAAATAATTTAATTTAATTAAAAGGGGAACAGTTTTATATTAATTATTTTAAGATAAAGAATTTTACTGTTCGTTTGATGTTTAATGTGAAAATTATAATAAAAGAAAAATAATAAAATAAATCAATACTTCATTTATTTTATTTTATATTATTATTATTATTATTTTTTTGTCGCCAATAAAATCAAAAAAATTAAATATTGATTTATTTTATTATAATTTTCACATTAAACATCACACGAACAGTAAAATTCTTTATCTTAAAATAATTAAAAAAAAAATAGTTGATTAATGAATTTTAATCAAAATCGTTGGAGCGAATTTTGAGAAAATCGAAAAAAACTGAAAAAGTACATCAGTAAAGTACTAGTACTCTTTGGCCTATTTTTTTCAAAAGGTTATTTGGAATTTCCCAGAGGGTACCTAACTTAATTATAAAATTTCAATCCAGTATCTCAATTCTTTCATGCTTAAAATCGTTACACTCCCCGATTTGCGGGACCTACTTTTTTTGAACTCGAAAACGTTTATATCCATCAAAATCTTGATCTCGAATTTCTGACATGATCGCATATTATATATTTAATATGGTAAGAGAAAAATAAAAATAATAAAACACAATCTGGTAAATTAATAAGTAACTTATGATTGGTGAAGTATATGGGGCATGGCAAGGAAATAAAAAATTTTCATTTTTTGAACAAAAAGGTTTTAATAAACTTAACAAATTTTAATTACTCCCGGATATTTTAGGATTATAATGATTATTAAACAGGAGAGAGAGAATGGGTAGGGCGAAATAAATAAAAACAAATATCATTAGCTACTGTGAAAGGGACTAATTAAATTTTATATTATTAGCTATTATTATTATTATTATTAGAGAGCTGCGAGCACATTTTATGAATTAAGCCAACGCCCACACTCCCCCTCCTATTGTGGAAATTTTGTCTTCTTTCAGGCTATATAATCTTTAATTATTATTATTAATTTCAATTTGACAAAATTAAAATGGAATATTTTAGTATAGAGTAATAAGAATCAGCTCACATAAGGCTTGCATTTATTTGCGGGTTAAAATAAAGTCGGCCTAGAAGGATGAAATGTTAAAAACTAATATTAGAAATTAAAAATTTTAATCCATTAACTGTTAATAATAATGTCCCGCATAAATATTGCATTTATAATATAGGCAATAATAAATTATTGTTATATTTTTTGTACTTTATAATTAATTATTAAAAACAAAAAGATTTAATGCAATTATTAAAATTTAATTGTTTGTAATTTATATAATAAAAATTAATTTTCTAAAAAAAAATTTTAATTAAATTATAAATGAATTAAAATTTAGATAAAATTTAATTTTATTAAAAGAAGAAATTGTATTATTATAGTTGTTATAATCACAGTCAAGGGGGGGGAGAAAAATCTATGAAGCCCGGACTCTAAACATAAATTACTATTGAAAAAAAATTAAATTATTTTTAAATAATAAAATTAATTAGGGGGAGGGGGAGAGGAGGTCCGTATTAATATTCAACTCTGGGGCCGGACTCAGAAAATAAATATACTTAATTGAATTACAATACTTTTTTTTTTTAGAAAACTAATTTTATTACAAACAATTTGTAATTCTCTGTTACAATATTTATTGTAGTTTTTTTTTTTTTTCACAACAGATTGCTAACCCATGCCCTAACAGCTTTATACAAGGTTTTGTAAATATATATGTAAAAATAATTGTATCACAATATTCAAGAAAACAATTAAAAGTCTATAATAAAAATCAAGACAATTCTACAAAATATAATAATGATCAATATTAAAATAAAATACAAAAACAAAATAATAATAAGTTCAGAATTTCCAAAGCCCCCGGGTGTGGCGTAGTAGGTAGCGTGCCTACCTCCTATACCAAACGTCGCGGGTTCGGACCCAGGCAGTCCGATGATTTTATTTAAGCCATCTGGATACCAGATGGCTTAAATAGAAATGCCTGAACCCACAATAGATATATTAATCACAACGGTTATCGTCAAAGTCTTAAATGGCCTAAGTTGCCGAAAAGACTGTGTGAATGTGTGTGTGAGTGTGAGTGTGAATGAGAAAAAGTGTGAATGTTTAAAAAAAAAAAAAAAAAGAATTTCCAATTTTTTTTACTTTCTCTTACCTATGTATATATGTAATATATATATAGAGAGAAAGTATTGGATTCATGTCAAAAATTCGATGTCGAGATTTTGATGGATCTTCACGTTTTGAGGTCCCCTGAATCCAAAAAAGTGGTTTTCGCGACATGGTCTGTCTGTGTGTGGGTGGGTGGGTGGGTGTGTGTCAAATTTTAAGCATGAAGGAATTGAGCTATGAGGCTGAAATTTTATATTTAAGTTAAACACCCCCGGGACCGGAAAAATAAGCTTTTAATCAAAATCGGCCAAAGAGTACTAGTACTTTACTGATGTAATTTTTCAGTTTTTTTCGATTTTCTCAAAATTCGCTCTAACGATTTTGATTAAAATTCAAAAATCAATTATTTTTTAGATGCTCTTTCAAATGTATATTCTCGTTTTGCCCTCAAAATTGTTTGAAGCACACTTTACTCTTGTGCTTCATAGGAAAGATAGGAGAAATGGTTGCCATGGTAACAAAATATAAATATTTTCCCATACTTATAAATTTTACATCTGAATTCAAATATTCCCTACTGCCGGGAACTAAATACATGTCGACACAAAAATCTGGTGTGACAAGCACAGTACACAACTTTCGATTACCGAAGGTAAGAGAAAGTTGTGTGCTGTGCGCCAGTCACACCAGATTTTTTTTTTTATTTTAAGGACTTTTTCTGCATCTAAGGCTATTTAGCCTTCCTCCCCATTTTTCTAAATTAATTTGTAACCTGGTCTTGAGCACAAGAGGCGACTGTTTCAAGACATTATAAACGAATTTATTTTAATTGAATAAATATTGTATTTTTGTATAATTTTGTAATTGATGAACTTTATTATCCCCGTTTAATAATCGAATATTTGATTATGGCATTGTTATCTTTTGTGACTAAAAGTATTTTATTAAATGAATAGCTACACAATAGGCGCATTATTTAAATGGATATATTGTATATATCTTCTTCTTCAGTCCAATTACACTCAATCTTTATTGTTCAATGTCAACTACGTATTATTCTACAGATGAATAGATGTTTAATAAAATTTTATACTAGACGTCTATTAAAGCAAGACAAACTATGTTCATTTCTAAATCCCCAATTGGGATTTAGACTAAATTCCATTATCATGGCATTTTATAAACTTTAGTCAAAGGGGGTAATTACCCCCCCCCCCCCCGCCATTGACTAGAGTTTATAAAAGAAATAAAAAATATATTATTAGATTTTTCAATCTATCTTTTGCCATGATGATGGAATTTTAGTCTAAATCCCCAATTGGGGATTTAGAAATGAACATAGTTTGTCTTGCTTTAATAGTAATAATAAAAAATGGTGTGCTGTTCGACCGCCCACACAGCACAAAATATTGCTGAAATGTTGCAGCAATATTGCTAATCTTGCTCAATATTGACAATCTTGATGCAATATTTCTGCAATGTTGCAAAAAACGGACATAGGAATATTGCAACAATATTGCTGCAATATTCCTAGCTTGGAATATTACCGCTGCAATATTGCCAATATTCTGCAAGATTCGCAATATTCCTGCAATATTAATTGCTGCAATATTTTGTGCTGTGTGGGCAGTCACACGAGGTTACCAGGGGGGGGGAGTAATCTCATGTGACCCCCCACCCCGAAAAACTCTTCTGGATCCGCTCTTGACTGTAGTAATAATTTATTTTGTAATGTCTTTGCGTTATTCATTTTCGTATTTTTCATGACAAATAAAAGTCAAAAAGAACAAACGTATCATCACCCTTCTAAAAACCAAGAATAGAAACTCATAATTATTTCGATTTTATTGTCTTCTTCTTTTTTTCTCTTGTGCTCTAATTTATTTACTTTAAGTACTAAAGGACACTTTGTGAAGAAGAAGAGTTTGGTCCAGAGGATGGGTGGGTGGGTGTGAGAGATAGACAGCATTCCTCTCTCTCTCTCTCTCTTTCCATTAGTTATTCCGTCAGCGATCAAAGCCTCTGTCCGTCCGTCCGTCTGTCCGACCTTTAAGGTCCATCTCTCCAAGTCTCCGAAGACTTGAAGGCCGACAAGTCAGTCAGTCGTTGCGTTCGTTCGTTCATTCGACGTCGTCAACAAACTCTACAATGACTGAGTGTGCAGAATAAACAATCGAAAATGTTCACTTAGAAATTCGGGTCAGCTTTCAGAAGGTCTTGAATTAAGATTACCATCTTATCCGAAAGTCAAAAGAAATCCAATAAACAAGGGATTTTATATATTTAAGGACAGTTCTTTTTTTTTTTTGATCTGGGAAGAAAACAGGATTTATTTATTTATTTATATAATAATTTTCTTTATGAAGACGGAGCAAAAAAATATAGGTAATTTTTTAACTTAGTTTACGCCAATATAAGATGAAAAATACAACCTTCCAATTTTTTATATATCTACATGAAATCTTTATGTTTCAGATTAAAGACTTCAGAAATGCAAAAAAATCTTAATTTGCATACGTATATATACTTATGTGTGTGGGTAGCTTATTATTTTGCTTTTTTTTATTGGTTCTCGGCTTCCAGCCATACCACAGTTACATTCAGTATACATCTACAAAATACACAAATACAAAATACAATAAATACAAAATAACACAATATAGAATACAATAACTACATAATAACAACATAATACAAAATACATTAAATACAAAATCTACAATACAAAATAGGCTACAATTATTTTGCTTATATCTCAGGAAATATTCATCGAATTAAGATGAAGTTTGGCAAAATTATACTCTAAAGTGGTCGTGTAAGAAGTTATATTAAAATAAAGAGTTAATCGGTCCTCAGGGGGAGGTAAAATCAGCTTTAAATTATTATCCCGGTTTTATCAGTTTCCATTATACCAAATCTTTTTCAGATATAATATTTAAGAAGTTTGTATCCAGTCCTTGATCAAAATTCTTTGAATAGAATAGGATTTATTCTTAAAAATGGGTATAATGCTATAATAAACATTAAAAAAACTATGAATTATTTATTTTTTTTTTTAATATAGAGATTATAAAATGTAATCAATTAAAGTTTTTACAAATAATAATTTAAATAAATTTGCAAAGTTTTCCTCACCTTTTGATCAGGGCTATTTATATAAATACCACCTGGGTATGCTAACCCTAAGGCTAATAGCCTTAAAATTAACTGGGATTAAGAAGTTTTACAACTTTGTTGCTTATTTTATTTGAGTAAAAATTCAAGTTTTGTATTTTATTTTTATTTTTTGTAATTTTCATTCACAATAAATTTTGACTAAAATAAAATAAAATCAACAAATTATTACAATTATCAAATTACAAAATATGTTTAATAAAAATTATAAATCTTTCTATACTAGAAATATAAATAAAATTTTGAATTAGGGCTATCTGTTTTTTTTTTTTTTTTTTTGCCCTACACACTTGACACATTGCTTAAAACAATTTCTGCATTTAAAACATTCAAACTTACAAATAACACTGGAGCATTTGTATTTGATTTCGAGTTTTTTTTTTTTTATGTTAAAATTATTCAAGTAAAAAATATTTTTTCTTAAAATATCCCTCTAAAGAATTGTGTTTGTAAAAATTAAACTTAATGTCATAATTTATTTTTTTTATAATAATTTATTATACATTTTCTAATTTTACAAATTTTCTCTTTTCCTATGTGTCTGTTAACTTGGGTTGTAAATTAATCATCTTTCTGTTGTTTCTCTTTTTCTTCTCTTTGCAAAATGCTAATTATTCTTTGCCAATAAAAACAAGACAGTGAGAAAACTCTGTTTTTCTTTTCAATTTTAATAACAAAAGCTCAAGGTGCAAGTATACTCATTTATCTTTTTTTTCTCTCTTGTTTCAGGTGAGTTTGCATCTATTTTTGTCTTCATTTTTCGGCTAACGTCCAAAATAAATTCGTTCACCTTCTTATGAGTGAGTTTAAAAAAATTATTATTATTATTTTTTTTTAAATTTTATGATTGATAAAAGGAGGATTTTACTTGTTTGAACTTGGCAAGATAATGATAATATCCTTCCCTTCTATCTGAAAGAGATTAGATGAATTTATTTATTTTTTCTCTCTCTCTATTTATTACATTGATAATCGATGAGAACAAGTTTTTCCTATATATGAAATTTTATCTTATCATTATGTTTGCTGAAATCATTTTTTTATACGTGTCTGTGTGTGTGTGTTGTTAGTCACACCTTAAGTTAAACTTTGCACTCCTTTCTTTGAGCTTAACATTTTTATATTATGACTATTTGCAAAAAAAAAAAAAAAAATCAATAGAAGCGATGCAAAGTGTTTGAATTTCTATTAAAAAAAAAAATAAAATAAAAACAAACCACTTGCTAATAAATGAATATTTCGAAAAGGCCCAAGTCTAAGGTCTAAATTTCTCACCTCTCAGACCGTTACAAGTCAGAAAATACAGATATTATTTTGTAATATAAATATTAACGACTCTTTGAACTTTTTTTCCCAGTTTTTCTTTTATTTTTGTGGAAAACACTTTTTTTTAAATAAGGGGTTTAAAATTAAAAGCAGTTTTTAGGACTCAGAATTTGATGAGTTAGTAGTTAAAAAAATAAAATTGCCATTTTAAATTCATACTTTTTTTTTTTCTTTGGCTTAAATACACTATCAAAAATGCAATCGTTAAAAAAAATATAATTGCAAAAAATACCTATTAAAAATAAAAATAGAAAAAATTCATTATACAAATCACACTTTTACAACAAAATATAAAGACTTCACTTCTATTACTAAAAACAAGAAATATTGATCGAAAAATAAAATTACAAAAAAAAAACAAAAAAAAAACAAAAAAAAAAACACTAAATTGTTTTCAAATTAAAAGAGCAAGAAATTTGGAATATCACAGAATTTGAGTTTTATTTTATATAGACCAAATAATTTTTCAAAAAATAAAATAAAATACAAATTATGAGAAAAATAATAATTATTATTCAATTTTACAAAAATAAAATGCAAATTATGATAAAAATAATAATTATTATTATTATTTATCATCATAATTTGTATTTTATTTTATTTTTGAATTTTTGAATTCAAAAATGAGAAATTAAACGTTAGATCAAAATTATAATAAAATTTAGCATTTATTATATCAAAAAGCCTGTGTCTCTGAGCAAAGCATTAGCATCTGGTGCTAGAGGTCGAGGGTGTCCCGTCCCAGGCAAAAAAAATATATTTTGGTTACCAATCAATTGAACTAAATATTGACGGTGTCTAAATAGCCTCAGATGCCGAAAAAACCTTAAACATTAAAAAATATATATATATAATAGTTAAAAAGCCTCAACAAATTTTAAGTAGAAGTTTTCAAATTTTAAAATCTAAAAAAATATCTTTCATTTTGTTGATGTTAATTTGGATGTTCTATTTTTCTATTTGATTGAAATGCTTGCATTCCTGTATTATTATAATTTTTCGAAATCCCAAGATACTGTAGATCCAGCAGTCAGCCGCTGAATTCATTCATTTGCTCATCCATTTTGTATGGATGGACCAACACAAACAGCATTGCTGCTGGCTGCCACGCATGTGAATAATTGGCCTAATTTTCCAGTAGGCTCCCAAAAGCGCAGGTGCTAGACTAGTGATGACCCCAGGGTACAAAATACCGTTTTTAGGTGGTGTACTGCCCCCCTCCCCCCTCTCTTTTGCCCATTCCTGTTTCCCTTGGGGCAATGCATCATGAACACCTGCAATTGCACTTAAAAGCCCTAATTAACCATTAAAGCAAGGATTCGATTTATTTATTATTCATCCTATTTTTTGGGCGAATAAATTTGAAGTTTAATCCATTAAGCTGATCAGGATCAGGAGGATATGACCCTTTTAACAGGCCGGTCAGAGAGAGAGAGAGAGCCTTTTCAAATGTTATTTCTATTTTCGCTCAATACTCAAATTCTTTGTTAAGTCAATATTTTGAAAATCCATTAGTCGATTAATTTATTTTTAATCTGAAATAATAATAAAAGAAATTATTTAATTTTAAGATTTATAAATTTTTACAATTTTAATAAAAATTTAAATTTTACTACAAAACTCATTAAAAAAAAAAGTTTAATTTTAAAACTTTATAGATGTTATAAATAAAGGTCATTTCAGTCCACTAGATGACGAGAATGAAAACGAGTATATATATATTATAATGAAAATATATTTATTCTTTGTAATAAAATTATTATTATATCTCATCCTCATAGGTTTGAGATAATAATTTTATAACAACTCGAGAGAATAAATATATTATTTTCATTAAAATATATAATCTCGTCATCTAGTGGACTGAATTGAAATATTAATATTATCTAAATATTAATCTATAATCCTGGTGAGTTATTATTTAAAACTTTAGTAAACAAATTTTTGAAAACTTAATTTTGGAGACCAAATGGCTTAAATAAGAATGTCTGTGGAGTCAAGCAATGCCAAGCGCGGCGAAACCTGGGATTGGTGACTCGCATTAGAACATCCACCGGTAGCCATCAGTATTATAAATTTAATATACAATATGTATATGTAAAATTAAAACCCTAATGGCCTCTGCAGCCGAAAAGGGGAATTAAAAAAAAATAACTTTGCAAAAATACTTTTATAGTCAATACTAAGTTTTTAAGATTGTTGCGCCAAACCAACAGGGGTGTGAAAGTGGTAACTTTCTAAATGAAAATGAAAGATAAAAATAAAAATTTTATAGCCTACTTTACATTGACCTATCTAGATAAAATTTGATTAATTGATTTTAAATGAAAGATTTTGCTTTGAGGTGTGTATTCCATTTATAATTTCTTTTCCTTTCTAGCTGCTGCCTCCAAGAAGTGGAGGATCACTAGATCAAATAATAGAATCTCCTTCCTCTCTGAGGGTTGCTAATTCGCAGAATTTATTCCAGACCCAGTTTACTGAGGTGTCTCCGGTGCCCTGTCAGTAGCCTACCCAACTCCTCTTCAGGTTATAAATTCCAAAAATAGATTGTCTCACTTTTAAATAGGGGTTCTCTTTTCTTTTGAATTCAATCGCGAAACGTGAACTGATTCCGTTGAATCTAGATGAATATTGCAGAATTTGAGTTTTATTTTATATAAACATAATAATTTTTCAAAAATAAAATAAAATACAAATTAGGAGAAAAATAATAATAATAATTATTATTATTTTTCTCATAATTTGTATTTTATTTTATTTTTGAATTTTAATTCAAAATTTAGATCAAAATTATAATAAAATTTAGTATTTATTATATTAAAAATAAAAAGCCTGTGCCTCTGAGCAAAGTATTAGCATCTGGTGCTATAGGTCGAGGGTTCGTGTCCCGTCCCAGGCAAAAAAAAAATATCTTTTTGTTACCAATCAATTGAACTAAATAGAGACAGTGTCTAAATTCCGTTATTCTGGAGCAATAAAGGATGTCCTTCGTCCTTTATTTTTGGCAAACTTATCCGAATCCTTATACAAAATTTTAATTTGCATCTATTCTATATATTAATGCGTAGTTCTAAAAATTTGTCCCTTTTTACTTCTCATAAAATTTCAAAATTTGTAAATTCCAAATTTATGTAAAAAAATTTAAAAAATATATTAATAACTTATACAATATGCCCTCGGGGCTTGTTGTAGGGGTTAGCGTGCTAACCTCGCATACCAAAAGTCGCGGGTTCGGACCCCAGGCAGTCCGATGATTTTATTTAAGCTATTTAGATACCAAATACCCGTTCGAATTTCGAAATTAAAGTTTCTATCATAAAAATACTCGGGTCCACAAATCCTCAAATGGGGAGGCTCAAAAAGCATTGGGTTCTATCTCTCCTTATGAAAAATCAACACTAATTAATTATAATAATAAAATCTCTCAAACTAAAAATAATAAAAATTGTTATATAATTAATTTTTTTTTTTTTTCGACTGACCCAGATAATATGAAAATTTAAACATCGGTTTTATTTATTCTTTTTTTTTTTTGTAGTAGTTTTTGTGTAATATAGTGTTTAAGAGAACGACACACTTAAAAAATAGAAAAAACAAAAGCGTCTTTTTTAACTGTATGATAACAAGGGGGAACATATCCGGAAATTTACACCATTTTCTTATCACATTTGTGGGCATCCTCAACTTGTTATTTTTATTATCAACGCATTACATAATAATGATAAAAATATCTGCATTTAACAGGAATGAATTTTTTTTATTTTTATTTTTAAGCGAAACATATATATATTTGAGCTCTTAATGAGTGTAGTCGTGTTTTGAATGGCTCCTGGATCTTTGCTTTTTTTCTCTGGATATTTGCGGCGGATCTGTTTGATTTTTGTGTCTTTCAACTTCTCTTTTGCTGGTGAATATATCTCCGTCACCGCTCTTCGACTTAATCGCTGGGAGATTGGTGAATTCTGCCCTTTTTGTGAGAGATAAGTCACTCTTTTTATATTTTATTCTTTTTTTTTTCTCTCATTGCATAAAAATAGTAATCCCTAATCGGATTTATTATTATTAATATCTATTAATATTTGCATTTATATGAGTATAGTAATATTTTTTTTCTTTTTCAAATAATTTAATCCTTTCCAAGGCCGTCCCATTACCACTCAAGTCGCTTGCGATCGGCCTCGTCTAGCGTGAAGCGCACCTTTACCTCTTCCTTATATATATTATTATTACTATATATATAGTGAAAAATGTCTCAAACTTGTCAACTTTGCGATGCTTTTTTTTACAATTTTCAAGCAGTACTTTTCTGTAAAGGCATGTGTCAATTGAAAATTCATTTACACTGCACTAAAAAATTTAATGAGAATGTGCTTATTAACAAAGGAATCATTTTAAAATCTGACGATGATAATAAGCATGGTATCGGCTTTATGTGTAAGGATTGCGACACATTTAATAAGAGCTTTCACTCCGAAGAAACTTCATCTTCGGCTATAGGAAATAATGAATCAAATAGTGAACAAAATATTTTAGAAATACTTAAAATTGTAAAATCTCTGTATCGAGAAGTCAAACACCTGAGAGCAGAAAATAATGATATGAAGCAGGAAATTGTCCTTTTGAAAAAGGGACTCACTTCACCTCATTACACTAACAATTTACCTCAGTCTCCATCTAAGAAAGTGGCTGAGAGGGAACATCCTATGCAGAGTGTTCTTTCGTATTCAGGGGCCATTCAGGCAACAGGAAATAAGAAATCTATTCAACACCCATCTAAAATTGATTCTAGTTCAGCTATTCCAACAGCTCCCTCACAGAATAGTGAGATAGTGAGTCCCAAAACATCTGAAGAGTCTGGTCAAAAACAGATTCGGAATCTGGATGAAGAAGGATTTACTACTGTCTCTTACAAGAAGGGGAGGAATAAGCCAGTTCCCCCTCTTCAAGGATGCCTTAAATCGGACGCATTGAAGGCAGTGCGGACTTTTAGAAGGAAGGAACTCTTTGTATCGAGATTGGCTCCTGACACCTCTCATCAAGATTTGGAGAATTTTCTAAAAAACGAGTTAAAGCTGAAATTTGCTAAATGCACCAAATTAAGAACTAAATTTAAAACTTATGCGTCTTTTCACATTTCTATTGACAGTGAAGACTTTGGCAAGGTTCATCACGAAGAAACTTGGCCAGAGGGAATACTTATCAAACCGTTTATGGGAAAGTTAATGGTCGGGGACCCAAAAAACGATCAGCGGCCCCCTCAGGAGGCCACCTCAATGTGAAAAGAACTGAAATAGATCTTCATAATAATCCAAATTCATCTATTAAAAGTGCTATGCCTAAATCTAACAGATTGTATATTTACTATCAGAATGTCAGAGGCCTGCGAACCAAATGCGAAGAGTTTTTACTACGGTGCCAAGAAGAACGCCCCAGAATAGTCTGTTTAACTGAGACATGGCTAAACTCTAACTTTCAAAATTCAGAAATATTACCTGAGTCGTACTCTGTCTTTAGAACTGATCGGGATCCACATCTTTCCAAAAAGGAGAGAGGAGGAGGTGTATTAATAGCCGTTAATTCATCCCAATGGGACTACGTTGCTGAGAGAGTCACTCTGCTTGAATGCCCCAACTCCGTCTGGGTTAAAGTAAAGAACTGCAAAAGCTCTGTTCTTTACATATCGACTGTGTACTTCCAGCCTAACTCACCACAGGAAGACTACGATAAGTTCTTCAACAACCTTGAACACTTTAACTTTGAAGAAAATTCAAAAATCATTGTTGTGGGTGATTTTAATCTCGATTTTTATGGTAGTGATAAACATTTGGTGTGTAACAAGTGTCAATCCCTAAAATCAATTATTGCATATAATGGCCTTTTTTCGTTAAACAACGTTTTGAATAACTCTGATAAGACTCTTGATCTTGTTCTTTCGAATTGTAAGGATTTAGAAGTTGTAAGAAATATCTCACCCCTGTCAAAAATTGATCCTTATCACCCCCCACTAGATATATTTGTCAACAATGTGCATATTATTAATAATAAAAAGAAAATCTTCCAAACGACCAATTCTAATATGTTTAATTTTAAAAAAGGTAATTTTAAGTTATTATATCTTTCTCTCTCTAAAATAAATTGGTCGGTACTCTACTCGATAACAGATGTAAATAAGGGCCTTGATCTTTTTTATAAAATACTAAATAATGTTTTTAAAAACTGTTTTCCACTTAAACGAATACATACAACATCTTATCCCCCCTGGTATAATAAAAAATTAATCATCATGATTAAAAATAAAACTAAAATTAGAAAACGACTCAGACGGAGGAGGAATATTAGTGATAGATTTGCTTTTGAGAGACTAAGAACTGAAATTCACCGTTATAATAAAATTTTATATAAAAATTACATATCCAGAATTGAAGGAAGTATAAACGCAAACCCAAATGTTTTTTGGAATTACATAAATCACAAAAAATCTTCCAAGTCTGGGAGTGATAATTTTAAAATTTATGGTGTTGATACGACCAACACTAAATTAATTTGTGACTCTTTTGCGAATTACTTTCTTTCTGTATATAACAATAATAACAATTTCAAAATAAATTCCTCCTTTGACAAACTCAATAATTTTAGCGATGTATTAAATATAAATGAAATTTCTCTCCTAGATGTAATCAGTGCTATATGCAATTTGAAACCTAAAAAATCAGTTGGCCATGATGGAGTTCCTGCATATATTGTAAAGGGTTGCTCTGATGTCCTTGTAAACCCTCTGCATTTTCTTTATAACTTGTCACTTAAAACTAAAACATTTCCCGATCTTTGGAAACTCACCACCATTATTCCTATTTACAAAAAGGGCGAAAGAAAGTTTGTGTCTAATTATAGACCTATAGCTCTTCTCTCTCCCTTTGCTAAAATATTTGAGAGCATAATCTATAAATACTTGATGCACTTTATGTCCAAGTATCTGACGGAATCTCAACACGGATTTATTCCTAAAAGATCCGTTTTGACCAATCTATCCTTATTCACTGAATATGCAACAAATTGCTTGGATAGTAACAATCAGTTTGACTGCATTTATTTGGATTTTTCAAAGGCTTTTGACTCTGTTAATCACCTATTGTTGTGTGTTAAACTTAAAAATTATGGAATTGGTGATTCTTTATGTGATCTTATAAGCTCTTACCTATGTCAGAGAAGGCAATATGTTCGATATAAGGATGAATTTTCATTTGAGTTTGTAGCCCACTCTGGAGTCCCCCAGGGGTCTAAACTTGGGCCTCTACTCTTCATCATATTTATTAATGACATTGTCAATGCTATTAAAGAATCTAATTTTCTGCTTTATGCAGATGACTTAAAAATTTTTTCTAAAATCTCTAACACCAATGACTGTTTAAATCTGCAAGACACTTTGCAATGTATTCAACTTTGGTGTAAAGAAAATTTACTACCACTGAATATAGAAAAATGTTCAATGTGTACTTTTACAAAGAAAAAAATATCTTTACAACATAACTATTACATTGACAATTTTTTGATAAAAAGAGTGGACTCGATCAGGGATTTAGGAATCATTTTTGATTCAAAGCTATCTTTTGTCGAGCATGTTGCCTCTATAGTTAATAAAGCCTTCAGACTTTTGGGTTTCATTAAAAGAAATTCAAAAAATTTTAACAATTTAAAGACCATGAAAACTCTGTACTTTTCACTTGTAAGGTCCCAATTAGAGTATGCTCCTTTGATATGGAACCCTATTTATGCCTCTCAAATCAATGCTATTGAAAGAGTGCAGAAGAAATTTCTCAATTATATGTTCTACCGAAAGTTCGCCCTGCCCGCTACGCATATCAGTTACAATCAGCTATTGGAAATATTCGAGATCAAAAGTCTATTCGAGAGGAGAGGGGATTTCATTTTTAGAAATTTCTGTGACCTGCTGGGTGATCGCTGGGACTGTAGTGAGTTACTAGCCAAAATTGGCTTCAGAGTCCCAGCGTTTTCCCTCAGGTCCGGCTCCCTCTTTTATCTCGGATTTGTAAGAACAAAAGCGGGAGAACACTCTCCCGTTTTCAAAATGATCTCCGAATATGCCACAAGGGAGTGCGAACTTTCGGTATAGAGAAATTAATGGATGGATATTTATTTATTCCCTATTTGTAATTAATTTATTTTGAGCTGTATTTTATAGCTTCATGTATTTGTTTTTTGTTTTCTTTTGTGCGATAATGTACTCTCCCTGTAACTGGGAAATCCTGTTGGGAGTTTGAGAAGTAAATAAATAAATAAATAAATAAATAAATAAATAGAAACTTCTAAATAATTGATTATTAGTATGATAATACATAAAAAGTAATTTATTTAATATATTAGAAAAAAAGTCACATCTTCTAAGAGAAGGCAATTTTTTTTTTCCTCTAATCGAGTGTAATTTTATTTATTTTCACAAAAATCCCTTGGCTCATTTATCTCTCTTATCAGTCTCAAATGTGTGTGTGTGTGTGTCTCTGGGATGTGTCGGAAATTGTTCGGCATTTTCGGTCGCTTGGAATCGATGAACTTGGAAATTCCCTCCTATCGTAGAGGTCATGTAGATAGATGTCATATCAAAACATTGCCATAAGTGAATAATGCATGGCGAATTACATTTTCCAATTCAATATTGATATATATTTAATATTAAATTTTGAGTTGGTTTATATAATCGAGCTAATCTACTATTTGATTAATGAGCTATTTGCCAATATTCGTTTTAATAATACAAAAAATACAAATTTTTGAATTTCTTTTATTTTATCTTAATTAAGAACAAAAA
>JAKCPI010013897.1:0-11149 GCA_023213315.1 Euborellia annulipes
TAAAACCAGCCGTTAATGGACGCCTCTCACATCAATTTAATTCGTAAATATTTCGACCGGCATCACGCCTGGTCATCATCAGTACAAAAAAACTACATGGAAATAAGCAAAAGACAATGTTAATAAATCATACATATAATAGCCTTTACATTTCATTTTTTAAAAACTTACATGATTTTTCGGAGGGCCCGTGTCAACCAATGTGTTAAAAATAATTTCTAATTCAGAGAAGCGGGGGACTAATGTCAGCATGAGCGAACGTTTTGATTGAAAAATGTTTTGGATTAGATTTTTCTATACCTCTCCCCACTCCTTACACATGCGCTCTCATGCCCGCTCCTCCAATTACATTCAATAATATTATTTAATTGAGGTGTACATACATTATCTACCCTTAACACATTGATTTTACAAAAATTACAGACTTTATGAAAAATTATATTTATGAATGTTCCTTTCTTTTACATCATATTCCATTATTATGAAATTTAATATTTAAAGATAATTATAAATTATATATTTTATTATTATAATATATGTTATTTTTTCCTGAAAAGCGCCGTGTAATTTATGTTGAAATCCTTTGTGTCAGCATGGATGTTTACTGCATTTTCTTTATTGAGATAAATGAAACATTTCTCCAGGAATTCTCTCTTCATTCTATCTTCCTCATGGGTTAAGATCTTTATACCCTCAAGATCGAAAGCATGCTCTCGGTTGATGGCGTGTTGAGCAAGCGCTGTGGACGTAAGCGCTTTTTCCATCGATTTTTTATGCTCTTCTTTTCTTATGTGTAATGGTCTTTTCGTTTGGCCGATGTAGATACCATCACAGTCCGAGCATCTGACACTATATACAACATTTTTCCTTTTGAGCGTTTCGGTTGTGTCTTTGTTGTTGTATATGTTGAGCATATTATTATTTGGTTTTATTACCACTTCAATATTATGGGTGGAGAGAAGCCTTTTGATTATCTCAGTTACTCCACAAATATATGGGAATGAACAATATAATCTCATAGAGGTGGGGGGTTGTTGTTTGGCTCCTGACTGACATTCTCTTGAGGTGTTCTAACATCACGTGCGTGTATTGCCCGGCTGCGGCTGATGATTCTTTTCACAAAGTAGACAGGGTAAGCATTTTTCTTCCCTATTTCAATTAGGTTTTTGATATTATTATCAACAAATTCATCGTCGCAGATGTTGAGAATTCTGTCAGCGAAGTATTTTATAGTGTTCGATTTGTAAATTAGAGGAATCTGGGAGTGATAGTTGGAGATTCTATCGCTTGAAGCCTCTTTTTTATATATGTTAAATTTTAAGGAGCCGTCATCCACCCTTATTATCTCCATATCTAAGAACGCTATTTTTCTATTGGATTCTTTTTCGAATGTGAACTTAATTGCTGGATGGAAATTGTTTAGTTCATTAAGGAAAGATTCCAGGTCGTTTTCCTTGATTGCAGTTAGGCTGTCATCTACGTACAGGAAGAAGAATTCGAGGTTTTTTGGTTTAATAACTTCATGATATAATTTTTTCATTACAATAGCGGCCGCTACGCCTGAGATGCAAGAACCCATTGGTAGGCCTTCCCGCTGTCGATAAAATTGACCGTTGAACCGAAGGTTATTTTCATTAACGCATAGTTCAATGGCTTCTCTATACGTTTCTTTCGGCATTCCAGTAAATTGACTTATGATGTGCCAATATTCATCTATTAAATCTATTAGTAGCCTTACGGGGACAGACGTAAAAAGTGATTTGACATCACATGAAACGAGAATCAAATCGCTTGAAAGTTTAATGTTTTTTAGTTGCGTCTTCACCGCTAATGAATTTTTTACCATGAAATTTTCGTCTTCTATTACCTTGTTTAGTGATTCTGTTAGAAATTTGGATAGGCCCTGGTTAGCAGAGTCAATAGTGGATACTACTGGCCTGAGATCTAAATTAGGCTTGTGTAATTTTATTAATCCAAATATTTTTGGTGTCTCTGTGTAGTATGGCATTATTTGCTTATATTCTTTAGAATCTATGAATTTGTTATTATAGCATCTCTTAATAAAGTTTTTGATTTTATTCTCCAACTTTTTATTAGGATCGTTAGCTAACTTTTCATAAGTTTCATTGTTGTCGAGGAGAGAGTATAGTTTTCTATCGTATTCAGTTCTTTCTATGATTACGGTTTTTTTAGATTTATCTGATTGCAAGAAAATTAGATTAGGATTGTCTTTTTAAATTTATATGTTGCTTGAATATCAGCTGTTATATTTTTATTCATATGATTATTTTCTATCATTCTATTTTTTGGAGTTTATTAATAGATTGGCCACTTTAATTCTAATCCTGTCTTTAGTTATTTCATTTATTTGATTATTTTCATCTTGCATTGAATTCAATTTAAAGGTTTTTTCTAAAGAAGCTAATGTCCTAAATGAGTTTTCACGGTGTTTGTTCTTGCTCAGAAGAGGGTTGAATTTAGGTTCGAGATTAAGTGCTGTTATTACTTGCGATGGTATTTCAAAATTAGTTAAATTAACTACACGGTTTTCTTTATTTAATATGGAAATATATGAAAGTTTCTTATTGGTCAGATTCATAAATTTTTTGTCGATGTTCATTTTAAATTTCTTATGATAATTTCTATTTTTATTTATATACCAGTGATGAAAAATTTCTCTCTGTTCGTCATTAAGAAGTTTCGATTTGACAGTGGTGACTTTTTTCTCCACGAGATGTTTAAGCGATTTAAGATTATCATAAGTATAATCGATTTCCAATTTAATAAGATTTAATTTATAAGAAAAGAACATTCTTTCTGCTCGACTACTTTTATATTTCTCTACTAAAGTCTGTATATTACGCATGTTAAAGTTTATAAAATTGGGAATAGTGTTAGTGCGTTTACATTTTTTAAGGAAATATAGTCTATTATATACTTTTTGGATCTTCTGTATAAGGGTTGTTAGTTTGCTCACATCGCGCCGAAGTGCCCCACGGTGCTGCTCCAGTAGAATGTCCATATCTCCGAGGTGTTGGACGTTTATATTAGAATTAGGACTTTTGCTGGACCATACGTATATAGAAGGAACCGGAGAATAAAACCAGCCGTTAATGGACGCCCCTCACATCAATTTAATTCGTAAATATTTCGACCGGCATCACGCCTGGTCATCATCAGTACAAAAAAACTACATGGAAATAAGCAAAAGACAATGTTAATAAATCATACATATAATAGCCTTTACATTTCATTTTTAAAAACTTACATGATTTTTCGGAGGGCCCGTGTCAACCAATGTGTTAAAAATAATTTCTAATTCAGAGAAGCGGGGGACTAATGTCAGCATGAGCGAACGTTTTGATTGAAAAATGTTTTGGATTAGATTTTTCTATACCTCTCCCCACTCCTTACACATGCGCTCTCATGCCCGCTCCTCCAATTACATTCAATAATATTATTTAATTGAGGTGTACATACATTATCTACCCTTAACACATTGATTTTACAAAAATTACAGACTTTATGAAAAATTATATTTATGAATGTTCCTTTCTTTTACATCATATTCCATTATTATAAAATTTAATATTTAAAGATAATTATAAATTATATATTTTATTATTATAATATATGTTATTTTTTCCTGAAAAGCGCCGTGTAATTTATGTTGAAATCCTTTGTGTCAGCATGGATGTTTACTGCATTTTCTTTATTGAGATAAATGAAACATTTCTCCAGGAATTCTCTCTTCATTCTATCTTCCTCATGGGTTAAGATCTTTATACCCTCAAGATCGAAAGCGTGCTCTCGGTTGATGGCGTGTTGAGCAAGCGCTGTGGACGTAAGCGCTTTTTCCATCGATTTTTTATGCTCTTCTTTTCTTATGTGTAATGGTCTTTTTCGTTTGGCCGATGTAGATACCATCACAGTCCGAGCATCTGACACTATATACAACATTTTTCCTTTTGAGCGTTTCGGTTGTATCTTTGTTGTTGTATATGTTGAGCATATTATTATTTGGTTTTATTACCACTTCAATATTATGGGTGGAGAGAAGCCTTTTGATTATCTCAGTTACTCCACAAATATATGGGAATGAACAATATAATCTCATAGAGGTGGGGGGGGGTTGTTGTTTGGCTCCTGACTGACATTCTCTTGAGGTGTTCTAACATCACGTGCGTGTATTGCCCGGCTGCGGCTGATGATTCTTTTCACAAAGTAGACAGGGTAAGCATTTTTCTTCCCTATTTCAATTAGGTTTTTGATATTATTATCAACAAATTCATCGTCGCAGATGTTGAGAATTCTGTCAGCGAAGTATTTTATAGTGTTTTATTTATATTTTGTTACCAGGGCAACCATTTCTCCTATCTTTTCTATGGAGTACAAGAGTAAAGTGTGCTTCAAACAATTTTGAGGGCAAAACGAGAATATACATTTGAAAGAGCATCTAAAAAATAATTGATTTTTGAATTTTAATCAAAATCGTTAGAGCGAATTTTGAGAAAATCGAAAAAAAACTGAAAAAGTACATCAGTAAAGTACTAGTACTCTTTGGCCGATTTTGATTAAAAGCTTATTTTTCCGGTCCCGGGGGTGTTTAACTTAAATATAAAATTTCAGTCTCATAGCTCAATTCCTTCATGCTTAAAATTTGACACACACCCACCACCCACAGACAGACCATGTCGCGAAAACCAGTTTTTTGGATTCAGGGGACCTCAAAACGTGAAGATCCATCAAAATCTCGACATCGAATTTTTGACATGAATCCAATACTTTCTCTCTATATATATATTACATATATACATAGGTAAGAGAAAGTAAAAAATTCATTTGTTCTTTATCCCTTCAGAACACTTGCGAAATTTATGTATTTAAATATAAAGGCACGTAGTAAACGTTTAAATTCTAATATTTCTAAAAAACGACTCAGTAGCGGATCGAAATTCTTTTGTCGGTTTCTTCATTCATGGTCAAGTAATTTGACCTCTGTTAAGGTTGACTTTCGAGTCTTTTCATCTTACTAATACTAAATAAGAGCAGCCGGGTCGAAAAATAACTGTTGTTTTAATCTTCCGAAAAATTTACAAAAACTCCTCGTTATTCCTCAGAAATGCTTGTTTTAGGCTAATCGAAAAGTGCGAGTTTTGAGTAAAAAACCGTATTAGAAATTGAGTAAAAACGAGGATTACTGAGTATTTGAACCGTAATAATTTTGCATGGCGTGGAGGAGAACTAAGGAGTTTTTCTCTCTTGGGGGAGGTTTTAACTATTAACCTCCTGTTTGAGCCAATGATTGCATTTGGAAAATGAAAATAAAAATTCACCTCTAAATTCCCGGTTCTAGTTGTCCATCCTAATAACATGCCTATGATCATCTAGTATATTCGTCAGGTGTGCAACCTCTCAAATTTGTTTTAAGGAATAAACGAGTAGTGTATAACGTTATACATTTTATTATACGTTTTATTCCTCAGATAACAGTTACTAAGGAATAAAACGGTAAATATGATAAGTAAATCCGTAAAAGCGAGAAGGAATTGACATTTGCGGATATAAATGAGGACTAAACGAGTAATTGTGAGGAGTAAAAAATCACCGCGAGGTTGGCTAAATTTGCTACTAGACCATGAATGAAGAAACAGGCTCTTACTTAATCCTAGATAAAGACAAGACTATAACTAATTAAAAGACGTTTAGGTCGGTATTGAGTCTTTTTTTTTTTCATTTTTCCTGAAATGTCTTCTTTCAAAAATATATTAATAATAATACTTTACCGATATCATAAGGTAGTTTGGCCAATAGTTGATTCGATTTAACTGATTGTTGAAATATTCTTTAAAATCTTTTTTTTTTTTAAACACTCACACTTTTTTCTCCATCCACATACTCATACACACAGTCTTTTCGGCAACTTAGGCCATTTAAGATTTTTTACGATAGCGGTTATTTGTAAATAAATCCATTGGGGGTCCAGGCATTCTTATTTAAGCCATTTGGTATCCAACTGGCTTAAATAAAATCATCGGACTGCCTGAGATCCGAACCCTCGCCAACCCCGAGAGCTTTAAAAAAAATTAAATTCTAAACAAATTTTTAAATACTAAAAGATCTAGATATTTTCCACAAGAAACCAAATTTTTAATTTGAGATAATCAATTAAAAACAAACAAAAAAAAATAAAAGAAACCAACATCTTCTAAATTTAAGTGTTTCTGACTTTTCCATTAATCTTCATTAATTACTTACACAGTCTCCATGGCAGGGGAGGGGGTTGGGAGAGTTAAGCCTCAACCCTCAGCTTTCAAGCCTCTTTTTCTTTCCCCTTTATTATTTAATAAAAATATTCCAAGTATCTTCTTTCCTAGTTAGTCAAATATTAATTTTATGAGAAGGTTAAATTGATTAAAGATTTAAAGAAACGAAGGTAAAATTTTTTGTTAGAATTCATCACAAGCTATTCCATTTCAAACTAACTCGCAAAAGTCTGACCTGTTTTATGAAAAAAACGAAGATGACTCTTTTTCAAAATTATTTTTCTACATCTTTTTCTGTACCCCATCTTCTCTCTTCTGAATTTGTCGATTTAAATTTATACATAGCATTCAAAATAAAATTTTTTCATCAACTCTCTTTTTAACGAAATAAATATTATTGTGGAGTTGTTTATATTTTTGAGTTTATTGAGTGGTTGGCCTACTTCAAGACTGATAGTGTCAATATTAACAATATTTAACACATTTTCCATTCTCACAGGTGAAAGTGACCATGAACTAATCTCTCGTTGATATTCCGTTTATATTGCAATAGAGAATTTCGAACAAAAACAAAATATTTTTATCTATACTCTATTTAATGAAACTTAATGTTTGTAGAGTGGGGGTCAACCAATCTGCTGCTAGTATATAAAAAAAAAAAAAAACTGGCATCACCACGCTGACCAAAAAAAGCTCACACTAAAGTTAGATTAAATAGAATATAATCCATTACATGCATACTAAAGACTTTTATCTTTTACTTAATAAATACATTAATAGATTAATATCTAGTAAATTTTTTAAATAAATATATCTAGGAATTGTACTTAATTTATTTTATCATAACCTTGCATCAATTTTATCTCGATTTCTTGATCGAACTTTAAATGAACAAAAAAATAATAATATTTCTGATTCCAATCTCTATCTGAAAATTATAATAATTACCCCTTTTTTTTCTTATGCTAGATGTTTTTAATTCGTAAATGACTATACCTTTTCATCGCAACAACCTTGAGAGAAAAAAATTCACAGATGTTTCGTTAATAAGCGACCATTAAAGCGATGCTTCTTTTTAATTATCATTTACAAACAGATGGAATAAATGAATTGACTTGAGATAATGATGATGCAAGAAAAATGATTCTTTGACACTTAAAGGAAAACAACACAATAAATAAATAAATAAACATAATCATGACTGCAAATATTTTTTTAATAAATAATTTGATATTAATTTTAACCACAAAAAAAAAATCATAGGTACTTAATTATGTGAAGGATGAAAAATAATAACGAATTTTTTGAAAATTATTTAATCTCTCGACTATCGATTTCGGCACGATGTACAGTGAACGCCACAATTAAGTCCCCACCTGATATCTTTAGCCTTAAATAAAGTATATGGTAAATGATGAAATAATTTCAAATTTGAAAAGGTAAAATAAAATCCTCTATACCAGATTTTGTTTTACCTTTTCGGTCATTAAAATTATTTCACTAAACACCATATTCTTAAGGCTAAAGCCATTAGGTGGGGACTTAATTCTGGCGCTCACTGTACCATCATCAGGTCGGCTAAAATGTGAAAAATAATTACATTTGTATATTTATAATTGATATATGATAAATAATTTTAACGTATAGGTTTATATATACATTTACAAACTTATCTACAAAATTATGTTTTGACTTTTTTAATACATTTACAGTACATACCGTTAGTTTGATGTGTTGAAAGTCAAAACACAATTTTGTAGATAAGTTTGTAAATGTATATATAAACCTATACGTTAAAATTATTTATCATATGTAAATTATAAATATACAAATTTATTACATTTTTAGCGAACCTGATGATGATACATCGTGCCGAAATCGATAGTCTATAGATTAAATAATTTTCAAAAAATTCATTATTATTTTTTATCCTCCCCATAACTTCAAACAAAATAACGAAAAATTGAGAACTTCATCAAAAATAATTTTAAAGATACTCTATCTTGAGTTAATCGCAACAAATTTATTATTATGGGAGTTTTTAATTTAGACCACATTTTTGTTATTAATTATTTCAATTAAAATATAAATACTGTACAACGTTTCGACTGCTTACTCAGCACGTGCTGTACACTTGCTCCGACTCATGTGAACATGATAGTTTTGGTTTAATAATTTTTCTGTTAAAATCTTTTCATATGGGTGGCCAGGAATCTTAGAACAATTTTTTTTTGTTTTTATGTTTATTTCTGTTAAGAGAATTTCTCTATAAAGTGGTCTCAAATTTTTTTTTTTTTTTAACACATCTCTCCCAAAAGCTTGTTTGTTTTTTGAACAAGCACAAGACACAAAATCTTAGATCAAGACAAAGCAAAAAGCGTTAAATTATAGTACGGAAGAGGTTTGCAGCCAAATGAAAAGAGCTTCTATTATTAAATAAACTCTGTATTCACACTGTAAAAAAAAAAAAAAATGAATTTTCAATCGTTTTCATTCCTACTTGAGTGCTTGAATTAATATCTCTTGAAAATGTTTAACAATAGAGTTGTCATCAAGAATTGTAATTCAATCAATTGTATTACATTCTTGAAGAAAATAAAATTGACTATTTGATGTCAATAAATTTTTCCTATATTTATTTATTATTAGATGGATAAAAGGGAGAGGGCAATTCGTTTTTCTCGTTAAAAATTCCAAGAGGCTACATTAACTCAACTTCAGGCCAAAATAACACAAGAAGTCTTTTTTTTTGCTTGTTTAATGTGTGAGTGTGTGTCTGTGTGTTAATGTGAGTGAATTTTTTCACTCACACATTGAGAAGAGATCTGAGAAGCTGCAGCTGAAAGCTCAGTAGCCAAGTCACATTTAGCCTGAGGGGGAAACAACTCATGGATTGATTGCAGCCGCTTAACACGCCTTCCCTCCCCGGGATGACAACATGGCATCGGCAAATTTTACATTCTTGTCGACGTTCCAACTAAAAAATAAGAAAATATTTGTATTAATCATCACGTTTCGTTTTTAAGTGCGATTTAATAACTTTTAATGGCTCGTTGTTATTGGAAAATTGAAATAAGCTCAAGAGATTGTTTAATCCTTTACTTCTCTCTGAATTAAAATCTATCTCATAAAGATAGATTTTTTTTTAAAGAAGAATGATTCAAGAAAAAAATAAATTTGTAGCATTTTTCAGGCCAATTTCAATTAATTTATTTAAATTGTGACATAGCAAGTTTCATTTGCCAGAACTCACAAAATAAGAAGTCCAAGAACGTTTTGCAATCACTGCTCAAAATTATTGGGCTGGATTTATAATCTTTCATTTGAGTTATAAAAAATCTGGTGTGACTAATTCCACAACACACAACTTTCTCTTACCTATGGTAATCGAAAGTTGTGTTCTCTGCTTGTCACACCAGATTTTTTGTGTCGACATATATTTAGTTTCCGCCGGTATTTTAGAATTCAAAATGTAAAATTTATAAACATGGGAAAATATTTATATTTTGTTACCATGGCAACCATTTATTTTATCTTTCCTATGAAGTACAAGAGTAAAGTGGTCTTCAGAAGATTTCAATGCCAAAATGAGAATATACACTTTAAAGAGCATTTAAAAAATAATTGATTTTGGAATTTTAATCAAAATCATTAGAGCAAATTTTCAGAAAATCGAAAAAAACTGAAAAAGTACATTAGTAAAGTACTAGTACTTCTTGGCCGATTTCGCTTAAAAGCTTATTTTCACGCTCCAGGGGATGGTCTAACTTAGGCCTAAATATAAAATTTCAGCCTCATAGCTCAATTCATTCATACTTAAAATCGAACACAGACACAGAGATAGACCATGTCGCGAAAACCACTTTTTTATATTCAGGGAAACTCAAAACGTGTATATCCATCAAAATCTCGACATCGAATTTTTGACATGAGTCCAATACTTTCTCTGTTGATAAATTAACATATATAGAGGTAAAAGAAAGTAAAATTCTATCAAACTGAGTGTTTTGATTATGAAGTCTCTCGAAACATTCAATTTTGAAGTTCAAAAACTAGAGTTGGCTTTATAGCCAAGACAATGCGGGATGTTAAAAGAATAAATATGTAAAGGAAACATCCATTATATGCATCACCATTTAGTAATGATAATTAGATAAAAAAAAAATAAAAACTTTATAGGTACTTATTAGCGGAATGCATGCACTTTTTTTCCAATTTCCTCTACACGAAACATGTCGGTTTTAAGTGCAATTTAAAGATTAAAGAAATTCTAATTGCTGGTTACTAACTTTTCCGAGGCAAGTGTCTCTTTTTTAAAAATTACTTTTTTTAGTTTTCCCAAATTTTAACAAAAGAAAAAATCACCTGAGCTCCAATGAAACATGAATGAAAATTGTTTGAAGTACACTTTGCTGATGTAATTCATTTTTTTTTTTACTTTCTCTTACCTATGTATATATGTAATATATATATATAGAGAGAAAGTATTGGATTCATGTCAAAAATTCGAGTGTCGAGATTTTGATGGATCTTCACGTTTTGAGGTCCCCTGAATCCAAAAAAGGGGTTTTCGCGACATGGTCTTTCTGTGTGTGGGTGTGTGTGTGTTCAATTTTAAGCATGAAGGAATTGAGCTAGGAGGTTGAAATTTTATATTTAAGTTAAACACCCCCGGGACCGGAAAAATAAGCTTTTAATTCAAAATCGGCCAAAGAGTACTAGTACTTTACTGATGTACTTTTTTCAGTTTTTTTCAATTTTCTCAAAATTCGCTCTAACGATTTTGATTAAAATTCAAAAATCCAATTATTTTTTAGATGCTCTTTCAAATGTATATTCTCGTTTTGCCCTCAAAATTGTTTGAAGCATACTCTTGTGCTTCA
>JAKCPI010013898.1:0-13520 GCA_023213315.1 Euborellia annulipes
AATCTGGTGTGACTGGCGCACAGCACACAACTTTCTCTTACCCTTCGGTAAGAGAAAGTTGCGCACTGTGCTGGTCACACCAGATTTTTTTGTGTCGAGATATATTTAGTTTCCGATAGCACCTTAGTTTCAAACTTGCATTTTAAATGTTGACTGCTTCAAATAAACTATGGTTATTTTTCAAAATTTTAATCTCATATTTGGACATTTTATACACAATATAGAATCGTAAATAAATACAAAATTTCATAAGAATTGGAAAAAAAATTTTAAATGCCTAAAAAGTTCTAAAGGGGACCCCCTTTTGAATCGAAATTAACATACAAATCCCTATAGGAAATTAACATTGTTCCTATGCGAAGATAAGGTGGAAAGGGAATTTAAAAAGAGTAGAGAGAGACGATAATGTTTGCAAGTGAGAGAGAGACATATATGTTTTCTTTGAAACAATTAAAGACACAAATAAATTTTAAAAAAATGGGAATTTAAATAATAATTGATTTTTAATCTAATAAAAAGAAAAAGATTTAAATTCCGTTACCATGGCAACCATTTCTATCTTTCCTATGAAGAACAAGAGTAAAGTGGTCTTCAGAAGATTTCAACGGCAAAATGAGAATATACATTTTAAAGAGCATCTAAAAAATAATTGATTTTTGAATTTTAAAAAAAATCCTTGGAGGGAATTTTGAGAAAATCGAAAAAAACTGAAAAAGTACATCAGTAAAGTACTAGTACTTTTTGGCCGATTTTGTTCAAAAGCTTATTTTGAGATTCTTCAAAGGTACCTAAGTTAAATATAAAATTTCAATCCGGTAGCTCAATTCCTTCATGCTAAAAATCTGTCCACACATACAGACACACGCACACACACACACACACACACACACACATACATACACACACACAGACCAATTTGCGGGACCCACTTTTTTTGGACTCAGGGGACCTCAAAACATGTATATCCATCAAAATCTCGACATCGAATTTTTGACATGATCGCAATACTTTCTCTCCTATATATTTCATATATAGGCTAAGAGAAAGTAAAAAAATAAATGGGAATTTAAATAATAATTGATTTTTAATCTAATAAAAAGAAAAAGATTTAAATTCCGTTACCATGGCAACCAGTTCTATCTTTCCTATGAAGAACAAGAGTAAAGTGGTCTTCAGAAGATTTCAACGGCAAAATGAGAATATACATTTTAAAGAGCATCTAAAAAATAGTTAATTTATGAATTTTAAAAAAAATCCTTGGAGGGAATTTTGAGAAAATCGAAAAAAACTGAAAAAGTACATCAGTAAAGTACTAGTACTTTTTGGCCGATTTTGTTCAAAAGCTTATTTTGAGATTCTTCAAAGGTACCTAAGTTAAATATAAAATTTCAATCCGGTAGCTCAATTCCTTCATGCTAAAAATCTGTCCACACATACAGACACACGCACGCACACACACACACACACATACATACACACAGACCAATTTGCGGGACCCACTTTTCTGGACTCAGGGGACCTCAAAACATGTATATCCATCAAAATCTCGACATCGAATTTTTGACATGATCGCAATACTTTCTCTCCTATATATTTCATATATAGGCTAAGAGAAAGTAAAAATGAACAATTCAATTTTCATAATAGAAATCATGAGGATTTTTAAGTTTTTTTCAGAATTAAAAAAATCTTTTCGAGATGAAAAATGAAATGCAGTGTTATAAGTGGCCTTTTTTTAACGTGTCTGTCTTCCCAAAGTTAAATAATTAAAATTTAGAAGTAATTTGTTCCCTCCATCCCTCTTGGCATTTTTAAACAATAATTAAAAAGTTGAAATATTTTTCAAAGATCTACTTTATTCAGCCCTCTAAATAATCACCCCCCTGTTAAATAAATCGCAAAGAAGGTTTCAATTCCTTTAATTATTAAAAAAATCTGGTGTGACTGGCGCACAGCACACAACTTTCTCTTACCCTTCGGTAAGAGAAAGTTGCGCACTGTGCTGGTCACACCAGATTTTTGTGTCGAGATATATTTAGTTTCCGATAGCACCTTAGTTTCAAACTTGCATTTTAAATGTTGACTGCTTCAAATAAACTATGGTTATTTTTCAAAATTTTAATCTCATATTTGGACATTTTATACACAATATAGAATCGTAAATAAATACAAAATTTCATAAGAATTGGAAAAAAAAATTTTAAATGCCTAAAAAGTTCTAAAGGGGACCCCCTTTTGAATCGAAATTAACATACAAATCCCTATAGGAAATTAACATTGTTCCTATGCGAAGATAAGGTGGAAAGGGAATTTAAAAAGAGTGAGAGAGAAGATAATGTTTGCAAGTGAGAGAGAGACATATATGTTTTCTTTGAAACAATTAAAGACACAAATAAATTTTTAAAAAAATGGGAATTTAAATAATAATTGATTTTTAATCTAATAAAAAAGAAAAAGATTTAAATTCCGTTACCATGTCAACCATTTCTATCTTTCCTATGAAGAACAAGAGTAAAGTGGTCTTCAGAAGATTTCAACGGCAAAATGAGAATATACATTTTAAAGAGCATCTAAAAAATAATTGATTTTTGAATTTTAAAAAAATCCTTGGAGGGAATTTTGAGAAAATCGAAAAAAACTGAAAAAGTACATCAGTAAAGTACTAGTACTTTTTGGCCGATTTTGTTCAAAAGCTTATTTTGAGCGTGTGGGAAGGTACCTAAGTTAAATATAAAATTTCAATCCGGTAGCTCAATTCCTTCATGCTAAAAATCTGTCCACACATACAGACACACACACACACATACATACATACATACAACACACACACAGACCAATTTGCGGGACCCACTTTTTTGGACTCAGGGGACCTCAAAACATGTATATCCATCAAAATCTCGACATCGAATTTTTGACATGATCGCAATACTTTCTCTCCTATATATTTCATATATAGGCTAAGAGAAAGTAAAAATTATATAGGTTGATTCAGGGATGAGAATTTGTTGATTACTCAAAAAAATAATTATTCTAGCCTATTAGTTAAGAATAATTTATTAAAGTAAATATGAAGTAAATATTAACATGAAAAAAATTTTTTTTCTCTTTAATAAAAAAAAAAATATAAAAAACCCCAAATGAATTAGAATTTGCTGCATTATTCACAAATTTTTTAATATTTAGATATTTAATTATATATAGAGTAGGTGAGTAATGAGAAAAATATTTTAATATTTTTTTTGTGAAAATTTACTAGTAATATTATAAGGTCACAATCAAAGGCTCGAGAGAAAGAGAAAGAGAGAGAACTTGACAGCTTGTGAACCATTTCATAATAACCAAATATTTAAAGAAAAGAATAATAATTATGCCTACCTTATAGCAGAGAGAGCCGAAGTTTCATGATATGTTGCTGCTCACGGGACAAGCTTGTTGGTGGGGGTAGAAGGCGAGCGACCACTAGTAATGCCCCTGTAAGAGATAAAAATAAATAAATAATATTGAAAAATCTTTTTTTATAATATAGATAATATTTTAATTATAAGGAGAGATATACACCATCTTTCACCCCCTGGTTATACAACTTAGTCATAGGGTTCCGTAAAAAAATTGAAAAATTTTATAAATATATTGAAATATAAAATATTGACCTTTTATGCAAATGTGATATAAATACCTTGGAATTTGGGCGAGATGATCTGCAACAAGACGTTTTCTCACTAGCTTCTATCAACGCAACAGAAAAGAATTTAACCCAGGAGCTCAATCGACTGTGACTTCTTGTTTTTTAAATATTACTATCACCTGCAAATATAAAAGAATTGTATTATTCCATTTCTAATTTATTTACTAAAGATATGTTTATTTTATACTTACGTATCTCGAGACTCTTCAATAATGATTTTCCACAGATCGCTCTTCTGAAACAAAGAAATAATTATTAATTATTTATTTTCCTATTCTATCACCTTAAGGTGTATTTTAAATATTTAATTAAGATTTTTTTTTCAATAATTAATTAATTTATCTGGAAATATTTTCATTTAATAAAATAATCATAATGAAAGTATTTTGAGCAAAGGCAAATTAAAAAAAAAAAAAAAAAAACGAATAAAAAGTATTTCTATTAGAAATTTACTAACGACGAAATATAACGAGCCCAGTAAAGAGCATGCATGGGTCAATGTTTTCGGAGTTTACGGGCCAATTATACATCGTTTAAGAATAGAATTTATTTTATAAGACATCGAATAAAAAAAAAAAAAACAATGATTATATTTGAGGAAGGTTCATTAAAAAAAGATCCAAACAAATAAATTTATTTTTAAAAGAAAATGAATAAAAAAATCTGTTTAATACACTCCCTTCTATTCATTGCTATAGGCCTAATATAGAAAGTAAATGATTTTTTTAATTATAGCCTAATTAAGAATATTTTCTACGTTAGAATCTTCCTGAATAGAATGACAATTTGTGAGAAGATATTTTTAAATAATTTACAGTTAAATTTTTTCATAATCAGAAAATTTGATTAAAGTAAAAAATTATAAAGGATTGCGAAATCGAGACCTCGACAAGTAATTCCGTGCTACTTTGCTGAATTAAAAAAAAGAACAATCACGTTAAAAAAAAGGAATCCGCTGGTAGCCTAATCAAAAGACAGAGAGACAGACTTCTATAGCTATTAATGATAATCAAATGTCATAAAATGATGGGGGAGGGGGGGGTATAATAATATGAAAAAAGTTAATTTTCAGAAGCTACCTGGTTCAGATAGAGAGAGGCAGCCTATAAGGGTGCGAGATCAGGAGATTAGGTCGATGATGAAGGGAGAAGGCGACTTCTACCAAAGCCACCCCTTGGAAGAGAAAAAGAAAGGGAATTATTTTGGTGTTCTTGTAGGAGCAAAGTCCGCCTTAGTCGGGTGACGAATAAAATATTGAAACAACTTCAAATTGTTTGATTAAAATAATAATCAACTTGTGTTGTTTTAATTTTTTTTTGACGTGACAACGTCTTACAAATCATGTTAGAGGGGCATGCACGAAAAAGTTTATTGGCTTGAATAACTCCTCTGTCTTAAGAGATATAATTATAGGAAATATACGGTTAGAAAGAATGAGTTTTCAGCTAAAGATTTCACCATTTATTTTTTTCCTATCATTTTATTTTACCGCGCTGCGGTAAATTCTAATTTGAAAGTTTAAACCCCTGTAGATTCCGAACGACTATTCAGATCAGACTAAATGAGATGTCATTTGGTGCAGAAAGGAAACCTCTAATAGAATAAATAAAAAATTTCCGAGTAATTAACTCCAAAATTAGTTTTTTTCTCGAAAAACCTCATTTTTTAGGCAAAAAAATATCGAAAAATAGCCCTAATTGTGCAACGCATAGCGACTTGACCATAAAAGCTACATTAAATCTAAATATAGTTTTAGAAAGAGTGGTTCAATAGCCCCGGATGTTTTTTTCTTTTTTTTGATATGACTTCATTTTACCGCATGAGAGCACTCGGCGGGATTTCGTTTTTCGAAATTTTAAACCCCTGTAGATTCCGAACGACTATTCAGATCAGACTAAATGAGATGTCATTTGGTGCAGAAAGAAAACCTCTAATAGAATAAATAAAAAATCCAGAGTAATTAACTCTAAAATAAGTTTTTTTTCTCGAAAAACCTCATTTTTTAAGCATAAGTCGCCCTTAATGGACACCACACCTGTCATATATTGTTTCAATGAAAATGTTTGAACATGTTTATTAATGGGAACAAAGTACTGTAAAAAAAAAAAAAAACAATACTTTCTCTCTTTATATTTCAATATAGGTAAGAGAAAAAAAATTTTTGTTGAAGTCAAGCAAAAGACGTTGTCACGTTAAAAAGCCACCGGCTGTGTAGAAGACACAGCCAACACCTAATTTTTTTTTCATATAATAAACGCGATTCCCGAAAGTGCGGAAGTTAAGTCAAATGGTTACTATGGTTTTGGTCCAACACAGGGACAAATTTACTATATTAGAACCGATCAAAATAAATTTTAAAGAGACATTTTATATAGAAAAGTTTGATGAATACAAATATCTCTGAAATTGAAAGTTGATAGTTGAAACAAAAGGCTTTTCCAATTCTCTAATAATGAATAATAATTTAGTTTATGTCCTTTTTGCTTCCTTCTGTTTCCTTTCTATTTTATATACTACTATTTTATGCCCTTTATTTAATAATGAAAATTTGTAAGAAGAAATTTTTAAATATTTTATAGTTAAATGTTTTCATATCCAGGAAATTTTATTAAAGCAAAAAATGATAATTTAAAAAAAAATATTCAATCAAGTTAAAAAAGGAATCCGTTGGGAGCCTAATCAAAAGACAGAGAGATATATTACTTTAATGATAAACAAATGTCATAAAATGAAAGGGGGGGAGGGGATAATAATATGAAAAAAGTTAATTTTCAGGGTCTACCTGGTGCAGAAAGAGAGGCGGCCTGTAAGGGTGTTGATACGCTGATGCTCAGGCGATAATGAAGGGAGAAGGCGACCTCTAGCAAAGCCACCCCCTGGAAGAGATAAAAATGATTAAAATTATTATTTTTTCTTACTAAATCAGATTCGTGTGTGTGTTTGTGTGTGCGTGTGTTTTAACTAGGAGAAAGGGAGAATTTGGTAGAAAGGAAAAATTTTACAGAAAAAAAAAATAATTGATTAACGATTTCATCTTTAAAAAAAAATGCAAATTTATAACTACTGTATGTTTTAAGTAAGAGAAAATAAATTGAAATGAAATATGCAAATAATAAATACCTTTCAACAAGGCAGAGAAGCGCTTTTCATAGAGAGGCGAGCTCAACTGACTTGCTCCTGGCTCGGGCGGAATGCAACTAAAACACTTTGCTTGCTTCTTCTATCAACTCACAATTAGAAAAAAAAAAATTCGCTAAGGAAGATGACGCAAATCAAGATCTCTTTTCTGAAACAAAGAATTATTTAATTATTATTTTTAATCCTATTGTATTATCTTAAGAAAAGTTTTAAATATTTATTTTTTATAAATTTCTTTCATTTAACCCGCAATCCCTTCATCACAAATATCCATTTTAAATACAGTATATTAGTTAATAAAATATTAAATAAATAAAAATGAAAAATTCAATTTTCAATTTAGAAATCATTAGTAGGATTTTTAAGAATTTTTTTTTCAGAATTAAATATAATATTAAAAAAAAAACTTTTTTCTTTTAGAAGAGATAAAAAATGAATATTTAAAGTTAAAAAAAATTCCACCTCCAATAATACACTTATTACTATAACACTGATGAGAGATAAAAATTAAAGAATTTATATCAATAATTATTTAATAATAATTTCTTATTTAATATAGGGGAGCTAAATTCTATGTTAGAGGGGTGGAGGGTGAGAAGGGATAGAAAATAATTCATTTGCTTAAAGTTAAAACGTTACAAAAAAAAAGAATAATTTTCTATTTAAAATTTTATTTTTAAAGAAAAATACTATTTAGTTATTATTAAAAGGGGTGATTTAAACCCTTTCTCCCCATCCCCCATGAGGTACAAGACTTCTTCATAGAGTTAGTTATATTTAAAAAATTGGATAATTTTATAAGTAGCTATATTTTAATAGAAAAAAAAAATTGAAAATAGAAATTTAATTTAATATAAAATATTAATTACCTTAATAATAAGAAGACCAAAAGGGGTGCAATGAGGTTGGTGGATGAACGTCTTATTTGCACAAATAACAACACAATATAAGAGAAACTAAACACGAGAGAGAGAACCGACCGATTCATGGCTCGAGTCAAAAACAACTAAGACCGCCTGACATGTAGGCAACAAGCAAGCAGGCTTAGATAGATAGCATTGCTCTCTGGAAAGAATAAAAATTATCAAATAAGTTCCCTTTTTATAAAAATTCTATTTACTTGCAAACTAACGGTGTTTTATTCCGTTGGAAATAAATTCGAAATTAAATTAAATAACTATTAAAAGAATCAGTTCATCAATCAACCCTTATAACCCACCCAGAATTAAACAAAATATTTCCAGATGTTATTTTTTCTATTAATTTCTTTATTAGGGATAAATTGGACGTGAAATAATTTTTAAAAGGCTCATTTTATTTACGCACCCCTATTATCAATAAATAAAAAGAGTTATTTTTTTGAATTTATTGTATATAATAAGAATTATCGCGCAGGCATTTTCAAAAGAAATACAGGTTTTAAAGTCGCTTCTATAAAGAGAAATAATCCCCCATTGATTCAAATTTTATATTTGTGTCTTTACAAGTAATTCGGAAATTATTAAGAAAGAAATATTTAGTGATGAGAAGTGGCTGTAGACTTTGAATTGGGTATAGGAGACTTTGCAGCCAAGGAAATTAAATAAAAAACTTATTTAATTATTAATCGTCGACGTTTCGGTCGCAAGTCACGACCTTCCTCAGGACGATTAATTGTTAGAATACAAGGTTAACAGTATTATATTTAATTATCATTGTAAGTTATACAATTTTTAATTGGGCTGTATGTATTAAGAGTAATTTGTTCGCTTATGACTTATTACAATCAATCTGACTTGCGACCGAAACGTCGACGATTAATAATTAAATAAGTTTTTTATTTAATTTCCTTGGCTGCAAAGTCTCCTATACCCAAGAAATATTTATGTTCATAGGATCTTGACGAATTTTTATAATAATGATGTCTAATTTTTAGATTTTGTAGGCTTCTCTGAACTCCATTTGTTAAAATTTCTAAGATAATAATAATAAATTAATAGGATAGGTAAGTAAAGAGAGTATTTAATAGAAGAAATGATTTACACCCTATATCACCCCTTCGTTACATTTAAAATATTATATTATTTTGTAATTTAATGAGAGAAAATAATTTACAATATGAATTTATAAAATTTAAACCCGCTATGCAAATGAGATATGCAATTATTAAATACTTTTATTATAACGACTAATCGGAGAATGATGAGTTGTGGGGGTTAAATTCTCTATCTACGAGCTATAAGAGAAACTCAACACTTTTCAGAGAATCTTTCAAACGATCAACAAGAAAGCAACTGAATGACGACTAACGAATGGGATTCGTGCTCTGAGCTCACATAAATGAAAAAGATAATTATTAAAACAAATATCTTTTAAATTTTTTTTTCCTATAAAGTTACATTAATATTTATTTCAATCAGGCTAAGACAGATACGTTTTATTTTATTCCCATTAAAAAGTAACCCCCCCCTCCAAATCCTCGGCTCGGTCGAATTAAAATCAATTATTCCGCCCAATGCAAATACACCCGGAACACAAGGGAGGAATCCTATGCTGTCCAACTCACGACTAACAGAACTAGTCAATTCCATTCTTCCTTTATCCCCATGAGCGTGAATGGTACACCCTTCCTGCGTCTAAAACCGACAATCTTCAGACTTTCAAGTCTAAACTCAACAGGCATCTCAGTTCCAGCAGTTGAATTCCCGTTTTATGCTTCTCCTTTTTTTTTAACTATTGTATATTCTTCCTGGCTGCTTATGACCACTGGTCATTATAGGTCCTTGGACCTTATGCACCCATTAACAAAAAAAAAAATGAAATAAATAAATAAATAATAATCCACCCTAATGAGTACTTTATTATAATGAGATAATTTTTTATATCGATGATTTTTTTAATTATTAATTTTATCTATCCTATGATAACTAGGTTCTTGTTAGTGAAGGGTGGGGGAAAGAACAGAATAGATTTTAAGACAGAGAGAGAAAAAGAGAGGACAAGGTGGAGAAGAGAGAAAAATTTTAATTTTTTTAAGAAAGCAATTTCCCCTTGACCCGTGGCTCTTCTCTTGTCTAGTGCCCCGGATTCGCTTCCCGTCTCAAGAGAGAAAAATTTATTTAATTTGAATTGGCTACTAATCAATTGAAATAAATAGGGATAGGGTCTAAATGGACTTAGATGACGAAAAATACCTTAAAAAGAAAGCAAATTGTAGGGAGCAAAGGGCTTTGTATTTGAAATTAAAAATGAATTATAAAATTTGAACAAACTCACCAGTTAGTTGACTTCAAGGCTCCACTGGAACGTGGCATATGCAATGGCTGACATGCAGAAATCGAGATGGATCCCTGAAAATATAAAAACATATTAATATTAAATTGAAAATAATGTACCTAATAACTTATATTTTATACTGAATAAAAATGAGCAGAGGGGAACAAAAAAAGACCTTTTTTTTTGTTGCCGGCGTATTTGTATTTATAATTTCCTTAAATATTATCAGATTGACACGAATGAGTGATTTTTAAACATCTATAATAAGAAATAATTAAATTTCAAAAATCTGCTAAAACGAGCGCCGTGTTATTATTAATTGTAAAATCATATATCTTAATAACAATAAGTTCAAATACAAATTCTCTTATAGTCCGTGGCTAAGGCATAGATAAAAATAAACCCCGCCCCAGGGTCCTTCTTCAATTCCTTCCAAAGCCTTGAGTTCCCTATCCCAAGAGATAATTACCAAAATATTTTATCATTTATTATTTAGATTTTAGAAATATTCAAATCAGTTAGGAAGCAATGAACAAGGCTTCAACTTATAATTAAGTTTATGCCTAGGAAAAAAGAAACTAAATTTCTATATGGGGGTAAATAAATAATTTAGGATGCAAATATCAAAATTACCTGCTCATAGAGAGAGAGCCCGACGAGTGCTGAGATGTTTCTGCCAAAGCAACAAGGGCGATGATGGAAGAAGAGGGCGACTACGAGGCCCTGTAAGAGAAAAAAATAACAAAAATTAGTATTTAATAATAATTTCATACAAAAAAAAAATAAGTCTGTGTTAACAGGAAGAGTAAATTTGTCAGGAACGAAAATATTTACAAAAAAATGGTAGTGATATTTTAATTAGAAGAGGAGATATACACCCAGGTTACACCATTCAATCATAATGTAATATTTAAAAAATTGGTTAATTTTATAAGCATACTAGTCGCAATGCCTGCCTTCGGTGGACCTTGGCTCCCTAGACAAATTTCCCAGGTTTACTCCCAACCCCTTTTTGGACAGAAAACATATTAATATTATCAATATAAATTATAATAATGCAAATACAAATAGTTGTTTATTAATGCTAATTTGAATCTGAAACTTAAATACAATAAACGATTATTACCCCTATTATCCTCTCTAATCATGTTCAAAAAGAATTGTGTGGGAGGCCTAATCAAAGGAGAGATAGAGCTCAATCGACTGGCTCCTGGCTCGGGGTGAATTCAACTAAAAGACTTTATATATGTATGTCTTAATGACAATCAAGGGCGGATACAAGGGGGGGGGTAAAGGGGTAATTACCCCCCCCCGAGATTCGAAAAAATACCTTTTTTTCGCAAAAAAATGTATTTTTAATGTAAAATTTTAAAAATTAATACTTAAAAATTTGATGTGTATTTATATTCTGGCAAACAAGTACAGAATGCGCTTTTAAATTACCGAAATTAAAAAAAAAATAGTGTGCTGTGCGACGAGTTACACCAGATTACCCCCCCCCCCCCCCCCGAGAAACACCTCTGGATCCGCCCTTGATGACAATATGTTTAAATATTAATTCTCTTAAAGACCCCGGCAAAGGCAAAAATACAAATAAATATCATACCAGGGGGTAGCATTATAAAATCAAATATGCAAATAATAAATACCTTTCAATTGGAGAGAGGTGTGTATTATTCTCGCTAATATCAACTAAGCACTTTTCTGAGACATTAATTCAGCCGACTGGCTCCTGGCTCGGGGTGAATCCAACTAAAGGGCTTTGCTTTGCTTGCTTTCTTCTGTCAGAATTATAAAAAAAAATTTCATTTGCGCATGAGTTGATTGTTTGCTAATGACGATGATGTAGATCAAAATCTCTCTTCTGAAACAAAGAAATATTAATTTATTGTTTCCAATGTTATTGTATTATCTTAAGATAAGTTTTAAATTATTCAATAAAGATTATTTTATTTTATAAATTTCTTTATTTAACCATCAATCCCTTCACAAATATCCATATTAGATACAGTTTATTAGCTAATGAAATATTAAAAAAAGATGAAAAATTCAATTTTCATATGATAAGATCTTTAAGTTTTTTCAGAAATAAATTAATACAGGGCGCGGCAGAAATAACTCCCACATTTGGAGGGGTCACTGCTCGGGCTGTGGAGGGTGTAGAGCAGGGGTGTCAAACTCAAAAGTTAACTTGAGCCCAATAAACAATTCCTAACTTTGAGTGGGCCGTAGAGTTTATAATTAAAGTATATTATAATTTTATATCCTGGTTTCGTTTATAATTTACATTTCTATTTTATTTTTACTTTGCGTCGGATAAATTGACTGGGCTGCAAAAATGTTCATCTCAGGCCGCGAGTTTGACACTCCTGGTGTACAGTGATGGGAGGGGAGACCATGGTTTCGTTGTCGAAGAATGAATCTGTGATCGCGACACAAAGAGCATTCCCTAGGCAGTTCGGACTTCGTTGACGTGCTCCCGTTCCAGATCAAAAAAAAAAAAGATCCTGGGAGCTACTGGTTCAACATTAAAACGAAAGCCACCGTCGAACAAGTCCAAAGTGTCTACGGAATGCTCTATGTGTCGCGATCAGAGAATCATTGATCTTGAAAAACGTTTCGATAACGAAACCACGCTGCTCACCCGACCAACGCATGACGTTTAGACGAGATTTAAAACTGTCTGTTTTCCCCAAAAAGGAATCACCATATAAAGGATTTCTCAAATTAAAGGTCACACAAAGAACCTGCTTTAAAAAGAAAGCCAAACCATGAAAAAAATTGTACCAAAAGGAATTATTATCTAGAAATGCATGCGGGTAGTTGAAAAAAATTTTGATAATTCATTACTTGAATGAATAAAATTCAGAATTCTAATTTTAATTATATTATTTCTCTCATTTAAAGTAAAGCAAAGAACCGCTCCCTTTACACCTACACCACGATTTCCGAATAATGACAAAAAAAAAACAATAGAAAAAATTAAATTTAATTTTTTTCATAATAGAGAAAATTGATTGAAGAAAAAAACTTTGACAAAAATTATTTTTAAAAAAATGTACAATCACGTTTAAAAAAGAATCCTTTGGTAGCCTAACCAAAAGACAGAGAGACAGACTTTTATAGTCATGGATTAAATGTCGTAAAATGAAAGGGAGGGGGAGAAATAATATAATAAATTGGAAAAAAAAATTAATTGTCAGGGGTTTACCTGAAAAGTGCAGAGAGAGGAAAGAGAGTCGGCCTCTAAGGGTGCTGAGATGCTGATGCTCAGCGATTAGGTCGATGATGAAGGGAGAAGTCGACCTCTAGCAATAACCACCCCCTGGAAGAGATACAAATGTTAAAAATTATTATTTTCTTACTAAAACTAATATTCGCTGTCTGTGTGTGCGTGTGTTAACTAGGAGAAAAAGCAGAAAGAAAAATTTGCCAGAAAGGA
>JAKCPI010013899.1:0-13990 GCA_023213315.1 Euborellia annulipes
CGAGATATTTGTATACAATTTTAGCTATATCTTTTTAATGGTAAAAGATATCTTGGATATCCAAAGGTTTTCACATTCTAGATTAAATTTTGTAAAAATTGAATACCATTTCATTTAATTCAGACATTGTTTAGGGTATTTAAAACCACTTCTAAAATGTAAGAAATTTTGTTTTTGTTTGATTGCTCTGAATGATCCACATTGCAGTATTCTCAGGCATGGCTTAGTATCTAAAATGAACGAAATTATAGATTATTTCAATTTTTTCTTTAGATATCTTCAAAACATAGCAAAAAAAATCATTTTCAATTCATTCCCTCATAGAGCCTTCCACGACCACAACATTTCATTTGGCTCATATTCTTATTTTTTTTTTTATTACTTAGCGCCGAGTATTTTTACCATTCTTCAGACCCGGAAATTTTTCAAACCCTCCCGTACCGACGAAAAATTAGTGAATGAATGAATGAATGTCTAGGAATTTTTTTTTTTTTTAAACATTCACACTTTTTTCTCATTCACACTCACATTCACACAGTCTTTTCGGCAACTTAGGCCATTTAAGACTTTGACGATGTATGATACCCCTGAATCAGTGGCGTATTCAGGGGGGCCCAGGGAGGCCGGGCCCCCCCCCCCCAAAGCTTTCTCCAAAACAAAAAATACCTATTGTTTTCCCTAATGATTTTTTTTTTTTTAAATAATTTTTTTATTAACTCTCATAAATTCTAAAATCTAACAAAAAACTTATAAATAATTGAAAAAATCTCTAATATTTACGAATTTTGTATTAAAATTATTTTTTATTTCAAGAAAAAAAATTTTTTTTTTAATTTGTTTTTTTATTTATAATCATTATATTATCTAAAAAAATTTCTCCACTTTAAGTTTCTTGGAGAAGGGGGGGGTGGGTTCATAAAACTTTTGGGCCCCCCCCCAAGCAGAAATCCTGGCTACGCTACTGCCCTGAATCATACATTGTATAAAATTTCTTTATTTAATAAAAAGTTTTAAATAATACATCAAATAAAAAAAAAATTATTTAAAAATATTTAATTTTTTTTTACATATTTAAATTTATAATAAAAAATAAACTTTTTCAGATGTCAGAAAAAAAGAAATATTTTAAAATTGTTTATTTTTAACTTTGCCCATCAACCGTAGGTTGAGGTAAAGTTAATGTAATCGTAAAAAAAAATCGAAATTTTTCTGAAGCAGCCAAAATGCGTTTTGAGGTCCCCTGAATCCAATTAAGTACTTTTTGGAATTATGTGTGTGCATGGGCGTAGCCAGGGGGAGGCAGGGGGGGGGCCGTTGCCCCCCCCCTGGCTGGTCCTAAAAATTAAAAAAAAAATATATATATATATATTTTTCCCATTGGAAATTTTTTTTAACACCCCAATTCACTACATTAATTTAATTTTTTTTTTATTTAAATAAATAATTAATACTCTATGTAGATATTAATTGCAAACCCCCCTCTTTCGCCCTAACGAGGAGTTGCCCCCCCCCCTAACAAGAAGTCTGGCTACGCCCATGTGTGTGTGTGTGTGTGTGGTAATTTTTTTTCGTCAACGAAATTCTTTTGAAATTTTGCATCCATAAACTAAGGGTAGAGGCCAAGAAGTGTAAAGCTTTTGGTAAACATCGGACCATTAGGGGGCAAATATTTTTTCTTAGATAACCTATACTTTTTTTTATATATTCAGAAACAAGACTTCCTCCCGAGTAAAATTATATATAATATGTATAACATCGTACCATTAGGGGAAGCTCTAGGGGGGGGGGGGCAAATATTTTTTTCTTTCATAACCTATAATTTTTTTTTATATATTCAGAAACTAGAATTTCTTCCGAGTAAAATGATATATAATATACCATCGGACCATAGTGGGTGGGCAAAGTTGTGCGCTCGGCTTAGTCCGACCCTTTATTTTTTAATAGGTCCTTGCCCGTCCGATTTCATTTGCATGCCCGTCCTTCTAATCAGTTTATTAAAGTGAAATTTAGACTTGCTACCAGCCCATAATTTTTTTAATGGTCTTCAAAACCCACAGGCCGGGCAGGGCGAATATTCAATTATTTTAAACTTAATTCAGTGTATTTTCATTTGGGCAAAAACCATATGGGCTTTAAAATTAAGGGGAAAACTAATAATCACGTCCCGAGACGCCGCCCGCCAGGGCCAAGTTGGGAATCGGCGCGGCGAAGCCGCGCCTTCTCAACTTGTATAAAATAAACACTTGTTTTCTGCCCAAATTGTTTTGTCGACGTTTCGAGGACTAAACGTCACCCATCTTCTAAACGTACTTTAAAAAAAAACTAGACTATTATAAGGAATTTTTCAATGCGGTTTTTTTTTTAAATGAATTAAATTCATAAGAGATTATTGGGGCATCGAGCTATAATTTTTTTAATGACTTATTAAAAAATTATCGTAATTAATTTTTTTGTTATCAAGCAAATACAAAAAAACAATCTGTCCCAAGAATCTTTAATTTTTTTTAAATTTAAAAATGAATTTATTGTTATTATTAATCACATAGCCTATTAATTAAGAAATTTTTAAAATAAGCTTAGATGATTTATTTAAAAATCAAATGTCAAATTAGTTCAGCATTCATGCAATAGATGGCAGGCTAGTCTAACAACCGATATAGTATTAACCTATATCTGGCCTATATTTATATATTTTTATGCTTTTATAAAAGATACATAATATATAATAACATTTATAAAAGTATTTATTGTTAAAAGATCAAGGAAAATCGACCAAATGCATTAAATATTATTAGCTGCCATTCTGACATCTCTTGGCAAATTTTTGAATTACTTGATATTTGGGCATACTTTTTATGACACACAACGCCATCTTATCGGGAAAAACATGCGTAACACCTTCACTCCCGAGCCCCCTTAACACCTTTGTCCTAAATATGGGGGACGTTTAGCCCCCGAAATGTCGACAAATAATTAGGGTCGAAAACATTTTATTTCATCTTCTATCTGAATTACGGCTTTCCTCAACATTGTCTTTATTTTTTAATTTAATAATTTTTTTGTTTACTATCAGATTCTTTTTTCTTATCTCATCCGGAGGTTAACTGCTCATGGCATTGCTTAACAATAATAATCTTAGCAGCTTTATTCTTCTTTCTGACCAGGCTCGATGGCGTAAATTCTAATGTGACAATACAAGTATTATCTAATCCAATTTTTGACTGTTTTAGGCCCTCTCCTTGTTACCAATAATAAATCGCTCGCTTTTGCTTAGGTAGGCTAATCATATAGGCCTAATTTTGTGGAAGTTCTTTGACTCGACTTACGGTAGGGTGATTTGACAGAAATCGTCACGTATTTTATTAAGGCTTCCCAGCACCATAAATAGTTGCTTTTTTTTTTTACTCCTGATTCATAATTTTTACTCCTGATTCATAAATTCATTTAATAAATATGTGTCAGATTCAAAATTCATGTTCCATTCTATTGAATATTTCATGACGCAAATATGTTTCTAGTTCAATTTTATTTTGTTAGAGACTCGTTAGGCTGATTTCCTCTTCTTTTATTGATCTAATCTTAATTTTATTAATACCTATGGGTACCGGGGGAACTTACACACCCAATATTTTTACTTTTTTTTAAATGAACAACCTGTTAAAAAAACATCTGCCTTTTTTTTAATTAAGTTATTTTATTTTAGAAATAAGTTTTTCTAAAATTTTCGATCCATGGATAATGGTATTGGTCATTTCAAAAACCACCTAAGTCACATTTTTTTTTCAAAAATGTAGTTGCGGATTCTGGGTAAAATCCACGTAAGTCAATCTTCATAGTCCATTTTATCAGAATATTTCTAAAATAACTTAATTAAAAAAAGGCAGATGTAGCTGGCCAACTGCAAATTTTGAAGTTTACAGCAAAAAAGCATGTTGGGAAAAATATGACTTATGCGATTTTTGAAATTCAATTATAGTGTACAAAATTATTTAATTTTAGGATTACTACTGTATCAAGTAAGCATAAATACAAATTTAGAAAAAGTATCTCTAGTGTTTTAAGAGTGTAAAATTTTAGTTTGTAAACATCGGTTTAGATAGAATAGGCAAACCCTAAAGGAATCAATCCCCGGACCCCTACATAATTAAACCAGAAACTCCTGCCAAGTTTCCAAGTCAATAATAACAAAGTATCCCAGGCTTATATCTCCAAGTTTAATGTTGCTTCCTCTAAATTATAATAAAGATTTTAATTTTACTTCCCTAAAACAGCACAAAGTTACTTGGCTATTTAGCCATCACCGAATTGTGGTCCGCTCTGTGCATATAAACACTAAAATGTCTTTACATATCAATCTTATAAATATATAAGCTTTTTTTAATCAAAGGATCAATATCAAATTTTGGCTACAATCCAAATAGTGAACAAACAGTATTAACTTTAGCTAAATAATAGGCTACAAAATTGTTCTATTCATCATTCTAAGTAAACCCTTCATAAGGAATAATATATCAAAAGATATTTGTAGATCTATAATTTTTTAGAATATGTCAAAGTGTATAATTGTCAATTCAAATCGTGGTAGAGTGAGGATTCAAATTTCTTGTTTTATACAAATTGTCTATTATTTATTTAGATTTTACACAACCAAAAATTATTTACACATTTACTATAAGCTGCTGGCAAAAAATTATTCAACTCTATTCTATTCTTCTTCATTATACTCTTACTTCATTGTAAGTCACTTCTTGGAGTGTCAGTTTTGACACTAATGACTGAAAAAGAGAATATTATAATGTATAATTTGTTCAGAAAAATCTAATTATTAGTGGCTTTCAGTGGGGGTTCAACAGCCGTGCTCCTCTGGACCACCCATTCAGAGAATCGGGCTGCTGTTTATATAGATAGATTTTTGTGACTGAAAAGATTTTAATTCAAAATTTAATCAGAGAATAAAAATTTTTTAATCAGATCTATTCTCTAAAAACAGACGTTAAAATTTAACATCATAAATTGGGTGTTAAAAAGTAAAGTAATAACTCCAGCGTTAAAAAATACACTATTCTCTAAACCAAGTTTTAACAGCGACGTTATTATTTTACTTTTTAGCACCAGATGTTAACGATTCATATGAAGATTGCTTGTTCGTGTTTATACCCCCCCCTCAAACATGCGCATCACTAACTTGCTTTGTTATTCTCAATCTAGTAGGTATATCTGACACCATGGGCGTAGCCAGGGGAGAGCAGGGGGGCGTTGCCCCCCCTGGCTGGTCCTAAAAATTAAAAAAATATATCTCATGATCTCCACTCCAACATTAAAAAAAAATATATATATATATATATATTTCCCATTGGAAATTTTTTTTAACACCCCAATTCACTACATTAATTTAATTTTTTTTAATTTAAATAAATAATTAACTAGCCGCGCCGCCCGCCTCGGCGGGCGGCGCGGGTCTAGGTCAGGGGGCTTCGCCCCCCTGGACCCCCGCCAGCTGGCTCGGGCCCGCCTGCGGCGGACCCTCGCCTTTCTTAATTATGAGAAACGGGCTGGCGTCTGAGACAGGGGGGGCTACGCCCCCTGAACCCCTCGCCAGCTGGCTCGGGCCCGCCTGCGGTGGACCCTCGCCTTTCTTAATTATGAGAAACGGGCTGGCGTGTAGAAGGGGGGGGGGCTACGCCCCCTGGACCCCCCATCAGCTGGCTCGGGCCCGCCTGCGGCGGACCCTCGCCTTTTCTTAATTATGAAAAGAAAATCTCTTAATACTAACAACTAAGTATTCCAGTCCAGTGCCTGCTTGAGGATTTGTTTACATTCAAAGAATACACAACTGCAAAGAATACTTAAATATTTCTCTATACATTTCCTATGGGAGAAATCGTAACTTTAGCAATTAATAACTCAAAAAGTTATAGGAATTTCGGAACCCGAGTATTTTTCCGGGACTCTCCATAACGTCCTTTATAAGACTGCAAAATTTCGTTTCAAAATTTCAACGGGAAGTTGGTCAAACAGAACGTGACAGACGGACGGACAGACGGACAGACGGACAGACGGACGGACAGACGGACACACCGCAATTATTATATATAGATACTCTATGTATATATTTATTGCAAACCCCCTCTTTTGCCCTAACGAGGGGTTGCCCCCCCCCCCTAACAAGAAGTCTGGCTACGCCCATGTCCTGACACACCAACTTTTTTTTTCTCATTTTTTTCATCTTTTTTTTGCAGCGGAGGCCATTTAGACCCCAAAAATACTATTCTCTAAACAAAGTTTTAACAATGACGTTAACAAAGCTGTCAAAATCATACCTTACTTTTTAGGTTAAAGACGTCATTTTTTCATTAAATATTGCGTTAAAATATTAAAAGGCACTCCCTAGACATGACATTAATTTTTAGCACTATTGACTAAATTTTAACGCTTTGGCGTTAAAGTTTTTGCTTAAAGAATAGTAAGTTTGAGACAAGCAAGTGTTAAAATAAATTAACGCTGTTTTCAGATGTTAAAAATTAACTTTTTTGCTTAGTGAATAGACCTGATTATCTCTTAAAAATGGCTCGAAATCCTCTTTTATTTATATTGCAATATTTACTTGAACATTAATATTATTTCCTCTCACTCCTTTAAATAAATTACGATTATATAGGAATATTTGATCATCTGCTATGCATTTAAATTAAATAAACTCTCTCCCTTTTTATTTTATTCGGCTTTTATCTTCTTTTTCCTCCCCTTTTTGGAGTGCTTCAAGTACTCAAAATGACATCAAGAAACCCTCTTAAGAAAAGAGTGAGACGGAGAGAGGGATTTTTCTCTCTTACTTACTGTTAGATAACGAAATAAAAATGAAATTAATTTTTTTATATTTAAATTATATATATAGATGAGTAAGGAGAATAAAATTTTGTAATTCATTACATTTGCTTAAGCCAGGGGTCGGCATCCCGGCTCTTTTATCCAAATTGTGTGGCTCTTCGTCTGTCGAAAATATATAGTCTATTGCCCCGGTCTCCCCTACTGATATATGGCCAATATATATATTTTAATTTGAAAAAAATGAAATATAAGAATTTTTTTTAAAACTTTTGTCATAGAGAGGGCCCGGGCCCCTCGGGGCTCAGGTGAAAACAGAAAAATTTGGATTAAAAAAAAAATATGTTACAAAAATTTGACTTGAGAAAACCAGGCCTGTCGGGGCTCAGAGAAAAATTTGGATTAAAAAAAGATTTTTTATTAAAATTGTTTTTGAGAGGGCTGGGCCCCTACGGGCTCAGGTATATTTAAAAATATTTTTGTATATAGGGGAGAGGTGTAGGAGGAGTATATTTAAAAATAAGTTCGGGCCCCTCTCCCCTGGCTGAAAATGAATAAAAAAAATCTGGTGTGACTGGCGCACAGCACACAACTTTCTCTTACCTTCGGTAATCGAAAGTTGTGTTCTGTGCTTGTCACACCAGATTTTTCGTGTCGAAATATATTTAGTTCCCGACAGTACGGAACATATGAATTCAGATGTAAAAATCTGGTGTGACTGGCGCACAGCACACAACTTTCTCTTACCTTCGGTAATCGAAAGTTGTGTACTGTGCTTGTCACACCAGATTTTTCGTGTCGAAATATATTTAGTTCCCGACAGTACGGTACATTTGAATTCAGATGTAAAATTTATAAGTATGGGAAAATATTTATATTTTGTTACCATGGCAACCATTTTTCCTATCTTTTCTATGAAACACAAGAGTAAAGTGGTCTTCAGAAGATTTCAATGGCAAAATGAGAATATACATTTTAAAGAGCATCTAAAAAATAATTGATTTTTTGAATTTTAAAAAAAATCGTTGGAGCAAATTTTGAGAAAATCGAAAAAAACTGAAAAAGTACATCAGTAAAGTACTAGTACTCTTTGGCCGATTTTGATTAAAAGCTTATTTTTTCCGGTCCCGGGGGTGTTTAACTTAAATATAAAATTTCAACCTCGTAGCTCAATTCCTTCATCCTTAAAATTGAACACACACCCACACACCCACACACCCACACACCCACACACCCACACACCCACCCACAGACAGACCATGTCGCGAAAACCACTTTTTTGGATTCAGGGGACCTCAAAACGTGAAGATCCATCAAAATCTCGACATCGAATTTTTGACATGAATCCAATACTTTCTCTCTATATATATATTACATATATACATAGGTAAGAGAAAGTAAAATTTATAAGTATGGGAAAATATTTATATTTTGTTACCATGGCAACCATTTCTCCTATCCTTCCCTATGAAATACAAGAGTAAAGTGGTCTTCAGAAGATTTCAATCGCAAAATGAGAATATACATTTTAAAGAGCATCTAAAAAATTATTGATTTTTGAATTTAAAAAAAAATCGTTGGAGCAAATTTTGAGAAAATCGAAAAAAACTGAAAAAGTACATCAGTAAAGTACTAGTACTCTTTGGCCGATTTTGATTAAAAGCTTATTTTTCCGGTCCCGGGGGGTGTTTAACTTAAATATAAAATTTCAACCTCGTAGCTCAATTCCTTCATGCTTAAAATTGAACACACACCCACCCACCCACCCACCCACCCACAGACAGACCATGTCGCGAAAACCACTTTTTTGGATTCAGGGGACCTCAAAACGTGAAGATCCATCAAAATCTCGACATCGAATTTTTGACATGAATCCAATACTTTCTCTCTATATATATATTACATATATACATAGGTAAGAGAAAGTAATAATTTAAAAATTGATGATTATATTATTTATATAGGGGATGATAAGCGTGGAAATGTTTAGGAATATTTTTAAATGACTTTGAGTATTTTTTTTTTTAAGTCAAAATATAGTTAGATTAGAATAAAAAGTATTTTTTATCTTTTACTAAAGTGGGAATTGTTATTTTGATTCTGTTTTATAGAGAGAAGAGAGGCCAAGGCATCTCGTTCAGTCTTGTTGCGCACCGACCAGGCGCTCGATGGACGGAGCTCGCTTGGCGATCGTGTCTCTCTCCCTCAAAGTGAATAATTATATAGTGCCTCCCACCCCGACTACGTCGTCACCCCAAGGAGCATCTTTTAAAGGTAAATAATCATTTTTTTTTAACAAAAAAAGAATAAAAAAAAAACACTATTGATTTTTAATCATATCTTTTGAGTAATTAAATTTTCTATTGATATATTCGTAATTAAGATTAGGTGTGGATGAGGAGAGGGGGGGTGGGGTGGATCTTGATTAAAACATTTCTCAATAGAAAAATTCCATTTTAATCAGTTTACTGGTATTAACTGAGTACTTTAATTTAATAACAAGAGGTAAAAAATCTGGTGTGACTGGTCGCACAACACACAACTTTCTCTTACCTTCGGTACACGAAAGTTGTGTTCTGTGCTTGTCACGCCAGATTTTTTTTGGGGGGGGGCATATATTTAGTTTCCGACAGTAAGTGTTTTTTTTTTTAAACTCACACTTTTTTTCTCATTCACACTCACACTCACACACACATTCACACAGTCTTTTCGGCAATTTGGCCATTTAATACTTTGGCGATAACCGTGAATTGTAAATATATCTATTGAGGGTCCAGGCATTTCTATTTAAGCAATTTGGAATCCATTTGGTAAATGGCTTAAATAAAATCATCGGACTGACTCAAGGGCGGATCCAGAGGTGTTTCTCGGGGGTGGGGGTAATCTGGTGTGACTCGTCGCACAGCACACAATTTTTTCTTTAATTTCGGTAATTTAAAGGCGCATTCTGTGCTTGTTTGTCAGAATATAAACACAAATCAAATTTTTAATTATTAATTTTTAAATTCCCCTCAAGTGGTGTTGCTGAAGTTGGTTTATTAAAGAGGAAAAAAACGCTATATTTTCAGCAATTGCATTTGAAATATCTGGAAATATTGCCTTAGTAACGAATTAAAAACAATTGCTGAAAATATAGCGTTTTTTCTCTTTAATTAATTTTTAAAGTTTTACATTAAAATAAATTTTTTTTTTCAAAAAAAAAGTTTTTTTTTTTTCAAATCGTCGGGGGGGGTAATTACCCCCTTTACCCCCCTTGTATCCATCCTTGAACTGACTGGGGTCCGAACCCGCGACGTTTGGTATAGAACAGGGGTGGGCAAAAGCCGGCCCGCGGGCCGGATCCGGCCCTTTTGCTTACTTTATCTGGCCCGTTGAAAAATCCCTTTTATGCGATTTTGTTGAAATCAACAGTATAAATAATCAAATATATAAATAATAGAGTATTATAATTTCGAAGAGCCGTAACCATATCACTACTTTTATGTACGCAACATACTAGGTCTGTTCGATTATAATCTTTCATTAACTGATTTATTTAATGACCATTAATTTAATATAATGGATCATATTTCTTTAAAAATTACGTGACATATTTTACTGGGCAAAAATTGTTCGCCTGTACACCCAAGTAAGACAATTTATTATTACTATTATCTATTATTAACTGTCAGATTTCTTTGTCCAAATGCTTTAAAATGATACTTAGAGTGTTTTTGCCTAAAAAAACTTCTTGGGCAGGGAAAAAACTCCACCCAAAACATTCGGGTGTGGAAAGCGTACGCGGTATAGTCCTGCGGCCCGGGAGACATTTTGAAAATTTCATTTTGGCCCGCGCTTAAAAGTATTTGCCCACCCCCTGGTATAGAAGGTAGAACTAACCAGAATAAGCCTGTAGGCAGATGTAAAATTTATAAACATGGGAAAATAAATTATTTATATTTTATTACCATGGCAACCATTTCTCCTATCTTTCCTATGAAGTACAAGAGTAAAGTGTGCTTCAAACAATTTTGAGAGCAAAATTAGAATATACATTTGCCCTAAAAAAAAAAAATAAATAAAAATAATTGATTTTTGAATTTTAATTAAAATCGTTGGAGCTAATTTTGAGAAAATAAAAAAAAAAAAAAAAAAAAATACATCAGTAAAGTAGCTTCTAGTACTTTTTAGCCGATTTTGATTAAAAGCTTATTTTCAGCGGCTCAGGGGTATGTCTAACTTAAATATAAAATTTCCACCTAGATAGTATTGCGATCAGGTCAAAAATTCGATGTCGAAATTTTGATGGATCTTCACGTTTTAAGGTCCCCGAAATCAAAAAAAGTGGGTCCCGTAAATTGGTCTGTGTGTGTGTGTGTGTGGACATTTTTAGCCATGAAGGAAATGTGCTACGAGATTGAAATTTTATATTTAAGTTAGGCACCCCCCGAACTCGTGTAAATAAGCTCTTAAACAAAATCGGCTAAAAGTACTAGTACTTCTACTGATGTTCTTTTTCAATTTTTTTTTTTCGATTTTCTCAAAATTCACTCCAACGATTTTGATTAAAATTCAAAAATCATTTATTTTTTCTGATGCTCTTTAAAAAGGTATATTCTCATTTTGCTCTTGAAATCTTTGAAGCACACTTTACTCTTGTACTTAATAGGAAAGATAGGAGAATTGTTTACCAAAGTACCAAAATATAAATATTTTTCTGTATATAAATTTTACATCTTGAATAAAAAAAAAAAAAAAAAAAAAAAATAAAATAAAATACAGTATATCGGTGGAAACTAAATATGTCGACACAAAAAATCTGGTGTGACAAGCACAGTACAAAACTTTCTCTTACAAAAGGTAAAATTTTTTTGTATTTTTTTTTTTTTTTTTTGAGTGGGGGGGTTTGAGGAGGGCCTGTTAGTAAAATGTGACCGAGTAAGGGTTGTTGTTTTTCCACTTTTTTACATAATTGAAAATAACAGTTTCTTCATATAAAAAAAAAACTATATAAATTGTTGATTTAGTGATAAAAATTAGCGGTAAATTTTTTTTTATTAAAATATCATTAAAAAAAAATATTAAAAGACTCCGAAGTTTCGATGAAGATGTCTGACTATATTTAGAAGATATAATTGAGACTCTATTTATCCAGTTCCTCTCTAGCTTATGACTATATTTAGTTTCCACTTTCCTTCTCCTCATGCTAATTAATTCTATTTGCCGCCGAAAAAGAGAAGAGAGAGCGAGAGAGGGAACTAAGAGGCACGAGCTAGCCAGGACCACTAAATATTATTTAAGTTAATTAACTTAACCAGAAGAAAATTTATTGACGTATAAATAATTATTAAAAGGAAGAAGATGAAGATTCTTATTTATTTTTTGCTTTAATAAATAATTAGAAAAAAAAAAACACGATTACTTTCACATTTTGCAAACCACTTTGAAAAACCTTTAAAAAGGCTTAAGCAGCGGCGTAACTAGCCTTTCAGGGCGGAGGGGGCGAAGCTCAACAGGGGCGCCGTTTTTCGACCCACCTTTTTTTTTTTTAGTATACGATACTCGCTCGACCTTTTTTTTTAGTATTCGAATCTCGTTTGATCTATTTTTTTTGTAATTTTTTCTCCTTCCCTCTTTGTGATATAAAATGAATTTATTATGAAATTTCAAAATAGAAGCCGGAGATTTTGGGGGAAAGCGGGATGTGCGAGGGGCGATAAAAGCTTGATGCGCCTGGGAGGGGGGGGAGCGCCCCCTTCCCCCCCACCTGGATACGCTACTGGGGTTAAGGCATTCACATATTGTAAATCAACCTGTGGGGCTTGGAAAAACAAAAAAGAGGGATAATTTAAAATTGTGTTAATAAAATTAGTTTAAAGATAAAAAAGAAGAAAAGATAGAAAAAATGTCAAAATATCATCAATTATGTGCTATCTCATTTTTAAAAAAAATGGACTTACACCACTTTCAAAATAAACGGTTCATATATTTCAACACTCAGTATGTCATCTTCAGAAGTAATACAAATAGTATTGTGGTGACCTAATTAAACAAAATACGGTAATTAATATTTACGAAGCTAACTCTCTCTTTTTAATTCAATGACACAAACATAAAACAAAAAAAACAAAATGACAATATTTCATTGCAACATGGCAATATTTCGTGATATGATGATGATACGTTTAAGGTGAATAGGCAACAAGTGCGTGTGTTATTGTTCTATGTGTGAAGGATAGAGAGAGATGAATAAAACAAAAGGCAAACTCACACTCAGTCCCTTGATGTCACCTAATTGAGATTTAGCCTCCTAGTTGAGAAGAGCAACTTGTTTTCAAATTTGATTAAAATTATTTGGAATTAGTTTTGTTTCTAAAGCAAAATTGAAATTCCAATCCATTAATATGCACAAACATCTTCTTATACCCTAAAATAGAAAAAATAACAAATTCTAGAAAAATAGAGAATTTCAAATTTTTTTTTTTAAACATTCACATTTTTTTCTCATTCACACTCACATTTACACACACATTCACCCAGTCTTTTCGGCCATTTGGTATCCAAATGGCTTAAATAAAATCATCGGACTGCCTGGGGTCCGAACCCGCGACGCTTGGTATATGAGGTTAGCACGCTAACCTCTACACCATGCCCCGAGGGCTTTCAAAATTTTAAATTATATTTATTTTACTTTCTATCTATACCTATATATGGACCATGTTACGCATTAGTGTGTCAAGTGCCAGCTACCGAGTTTTGAAAAATTAACATTAAAGTTTTTGTTTTCAATGGATTATATATAATTTTTTTTTTGTCAATAGTGCAAGTAACATTAAATATAAATTTTTTTAGGACATATTTAATAAAAATACTATTAATTATAGCATTTGAAACAATATTCCGTGATTAACCTAATTTTAACTGGCGCTTTGACACACTAATGCGTAACAGGGTCCTTATGTAACATATAGTGAGAAAGTATTCGATGTCGAGATTTTGATGCAAATACGTTTTGTGGTCCGCTGAGTCCAAAAAAAATAGCTCCCGAAAAATTGGTCTGTCTGGTTGTGTGTAATAAGGGCGGATACAAAAGGGTATAAGGGGTAATCCCCCCCCCCGATATTTGAAAAAAAATACTTTTTTTTCGAAAAAAATTTATTTTTAATAAAAAGTTTTAAAAATTAAT